>UXGD01001542.1:0-33779 GCA_900474315.1 Torymus auratus
TAAAATTAATTTGAAATTAATACACAAAAAATATAGACTATTAAATATATAATTAAATCTCAATTACATTTATTTGTCCGAACATACATATATTAAATAACGAAAAATCGATATTTTGTTTAATAACGTAAAATCAAATTACATAAATAATATACCATATTTAATTTAATGATTAAAAGAAATATTTATTTCTCACCAGTTTTTCATTTCTCACCTATTTTATGGTAGAAATAGACATTTCTTACCACTTTCACAAAATACGCTTGAAATGCGAAATTTTCTCTCCTACTTTCACACGTGAAAAAGGCCCTATTTCATGCCGCAGTTGAGAAAACACGAATTATCGCCCGATCTCTATATTAAGCTCACTATAACCAATTTTGGATGCGCTAGTTGCTAATAAACTTTCCGAAGCCTTATTACCATTAGTAATTAAGGAGCAATATGACTTTGTGAGAGGTAGATCTACCGTAACAAACCTATTACTTTATAAAGATACACATTTTCGGCATTAGATAATTTTGATCAAGTAGATTAATGAAAAAAATATGGTGATCGCTCAGGTATAAAAGATGTCATAGTAAGTAAAGGAAATATCAATATGAACAAGAGGTAAAGGATAATACTTCCAACTATGATGCATGGTTTGATTATTTGAGATTAGTTGAGTAAAAGGGAAATATAGAGGTTATTAGGGAGACATACGAGAGGGCAATGGCAAATGTTCCCCCCATAAAAGATAAAGAGTACTGGAGGAAATATATTTATCTGTGGATATATTGCACTATTTGAAGAACTAGATGCAGAAGATATTAAAAGAACACAAGTATAGAAATCATTTTTAAAATAATTCGTTTACACAAAGATATATTACACTTTATTGGTGTTATGAATATCTTATAAAATTTTTAAATGTACATTAATGAAAAATAATTTATTCTGAGATGTATTTTCGATTCTCAATTAAATTACAAATATGATGACGTCTTTGTTTTTATTTTATCTCTGTGATTTAGGCAGAAAAATATAAAACAATATGCTGATAAATTATTTTTATTTATTTAAGGAGAATCTCTTACTTCTTCATCAGCTATTTTTCGGGGACGTGATTACTGACTGCTGGGTTTTCTTCTGTTGTTTCTTTATTTTTATTTGGATCATCTGGTTTCATCGCGGGGAAGAACAATACCTCCTACAAAGAAATATTAGAAAATTAAATTTAGATAAAATTACCTGAAATGCAAAAATTTCGGTTAATTAAAATCCTAATTTATTTATGTATAAATTAAGATTATACCTTAATATTATTCGAGTCTGTGAGGAACATTGTAAGACGATCGACTCCAATACCCCAACCAGCAGTAGGAGGTAATCCGTACTCAAGAGCAGTACAGAAATTCTCATCAACTAATTGTGCCTCATCATCACCAGCTGCCTTGTCTTTAGCTTGTTGTTCAAACCTAAAATAACAATATGTATTTATAATAAATACGTGATTAATTTCATAAAAAAAAATATATAAGAAAAAGTTTTACCTTTCTCTTTGAACAAGAGGATCGTTCAATTCAGTGTAGGCATTGCAAATCTCCTTTTTCATTACAAAAAGTTCAAATCGTTCTGTAAGACCCGCTTCAGATCGATGCCATTTAGCAAGGGGAGACATAATTTGTGGATGATCCATAATGAAAGTTGGATTTATGCATTTTTCCTCAATAAAGTCTCCAACAAGCTGAAATTTAATTTTGATGATGATATATAGAACAGTAAAAGACTTAATCATTCATATGTAATAAGAAATGAAAGCGCGATTGTATCTACCTTATCTAATAACCTGGCGGTAGTTCTTGGAGCTGGACATTCAACTTCGTGTTTCACGCAAAGATCACTCAAGAACTTGTTAGTCTCAGGAGTGTTGAATTCAGTGGCTTTAGGGAACCTTACATTCAAAACTTCTTCGAGAGTTTTTACCATAGATACACGTTTGAACGGCGGAGTAAAGTCGATTTCAACAGGTTCACCACCTTCGCCATCCGGATGATACGTCACTTTGTAGGTGCCGTGTATGGTTTTGACCATACCAGAGAGCATTTCTTCTGTGATAACCATGAGGTCATTGTAATCTGCATAAGCCATGTAAAATTCGCACGTCGTGAACTCTGGATTATGCGTCATGTCAATGCCCTCATTTCTGAACTGTCGGCCGATCTCATAAACTCGGTCGATTCCACCAACCACCAGCATCTGCGGAGCATTATGTTATCTGAAAAAGCTATAATAGCAGGCATGGGCACCGTTTGTAGACTTTTAAGTAAAACCTTTTTGTATTGTTACCGGTATCAAATCAATGAATAGCTAAGTATTCTTAGAACCATTAAAAATGCCCATGTATGCAATTGGAAAATTATTACAGTATTACCTCATTACCTTATGATAAAGTTCTGGTGCAATCCTCATGTACAAGTCCATATTAAGATCATTGTGATGTGTAATAAAAGGTTTTGCAGTTGCTCCTCCAGCAATCATGTTCATCTGTGGAGTTTCAACTTCCAAAAATCCTAGATCATCCAGGAATTTACGGATATATGAAATAATTTTGGAACGAACATGAAACTTTTGTCTTACTGTGTTATTGATAATGAGATCTAGATATCGTTGACGATACCTGGTTTCCTGTTCAAACAATTGGAACCAGTTAAAATGATATCAAAAGTAATAATTTTGATAAAAATTGCCTTTATTATTTTACCTTATCTTTCAGTCCAAAGTGCAAATGTGGAAGCATATGTAGGCAAGGGCTAAGTAACGTTACACTTTTTGGCATAATAGAAAATTCACCCTTTTTACTTTTGCAAGGAAAACCAACAACACCAATAATATCACCACGTCCAATTTTGTCAGTATCTGGGATATACAGTTCCTCTTTTTCATAATACTTAGCATTGGCCATAACTTGCACTTTGACTCCCTCTCCTCGGAGGTCAAAGAAAATTAACTTTGCACCAGCTCTCCTTATAGAGTGTACTCGACCAGCAATACTGACGATTTCTTTTTCCAACATTTCTCCATCTCCTATCTTGGTACTATAGGTAGTGATATAACTTTCAAGTGATATGGAAACATGGAATTTGTGTGGGTATGGATGTTCATTAGCCTGTTTATATTTTTCTATCGCTTGACACCTAAGCTTAAAGTATTCCTAAAAGAGAATTACCAAAGTTAAAAACATATTTTAAATAATGAACATTCATGACTTCATATTTTCTATACATACATTTGGACTGATGTCCTCCTCATTGATATGGTTCCCAGCAGCATCATCAGTATGTTTACCTGGCTTAGCATCTTCAGCAACTTCTTGTTTTTTGGCATCTTTTTCTGCCTTTTCCTTGGCCTTCTGTTCTGCCTTTTGCCGCCTCTTTAATTCACTGGAAAATACATTTTTATAAATATAATAAAATAAAAATACATAAAAAGATTTATGTATTTATAAATGAATCACAAAAAAAAAATATTTTTTCCAATTTAAAAAAAAAAAAATTAACAATTGCAATAATGACATAAACTTTAATATTGACCAATTCACCTTGCTCAGTCAATCAGATTACATCAATAAAAACTATATGTTCAATAAAAAGGCACTTCACCACATTATTGAACTTCATACTCGTTGCATTAAAAAACTTGAGTAATTAAAAAAATTGCATCAACTTTAGCAAACCACTTTTGCCAGTGAATAAAACCTTTTCCCAATCAAATGCAAGAAGAATCATTAAATCATTAGACTGGAAATTTTATTGAATGAAATAATACATGTAAAAGTGTAAACACTGTAAACACTGATCCAAAATGATACAAATTCCCCTCGCCATCGCTTTTTCAAGAACCATCCCAATTACGAAAACTCGCGCGAGGAAAGCACAGTCCAAAAATAGGTATTATGTCCGAAAATACCTGCACGGCATAATACGGTGCTTTGACTTCAGTATGACTACTTCCCTATCTCGCCCTTTATATACCCCTCAAAAATGAAAAGCATCCGCTAATAAGGTGCGAAAATTCCTACTCTAACGAATCATTGAATTAAGTACGCACTTTTTGCCGAGACAAGGCTGGCAGATGGAAAGGTGACGCAAGACGCAACGTGTCTGGTCTAAGGTTAACCGCTTAGCCGCCGGCAGGGTATTGCCATTGTAGCAGGCCCTCAGCAAGTTTTTCCCGAGCACCCCGAGCATCTTCTACTGGAACATTAATTGTCATTCCCCGACGGCATGTACCTACACACACCTCGCGCGCGCCGCACCAGCTCTCTAACCCTTAGAGGTTAACTCGCACTGCGGCCAGTACTCGTGCGACAAGTACTCCTCAGCGACGGCATAAGTAGTACTTACTTTTTTGAAATTTTCTCGCCATCGGCCATGATCGACGATTGTGCTTCGCACCACCACACTGATTATATCCTTAGCGCGTGTTACTTTCCAGCGCTTCCGGCACGCAGAAGAAAGAAGCGCAGGAATCAGGATTGCACTTTGCAGACCAGTGTATCTGGCTCGTGCACACCGCTATACTTACACGATATAAGTATAGGTACACGGAGAGAAGTCTGAGAAGCGCGCACGGTTGTACACCACGTCGGGAGTTCCCGCCATCTTCAGCAGACGATGCTATAGCCAATCACGCGGAGTAAAGAAACCGAGTGGCGCGAAGTTTGAATGAGGAAGATGCAAGCTTTAACGCGTTACTCATTCTTATCGAATGATTTAAGTACTGCCGAGTTTAAGGAAAGCATTTTTCAGTTTGTTGCTGGCTACTTATCAATGAACAGTTGTAATATTGTTACTACGAATTGAAATTTTTTTCACTGGATTGTTATCGGGGAAATTGATAATGTGCTTGTAGAGATAACGTCGTTATCAAAGCTCGTCTGACGTGTTTCTGTGACTACTTATAGGAAGTTGGTCAACTCGCAAAGTCTGACTAATTAGATTATTATTGCCATTTGTATATCACTATAATTGCATCTCATTTAAAAGAATTTTGAAACAAAAATTTTTATTTTTATTTAGATTTTTTTTAAGCATATCTATTTGTGAAATACGTTATCACTTGAGGCAAGGAAAGGAACAAGGAAAATGAATGACTTTTGTTAAAAAATATTTTATATTCAACTGTACAATTCTTAACATTCTATCACTCAATAACCAATATATTAAACAAACATTAAATACCGGGGGGGAAATCTATTTCTTGCGCGACTGGGACTGCCGAGTCGATTGTTGTTGCCTCCAAAATTCCTGTCGAGATTTCAAAAAATTGATGCCCTCTTCGGCGTGTACCGTAATGTGCTGAGCTGAATCCTGATGGGCCGCTTTCACATCTGTAAATTGAAAAATTCATTTTACCAATAAATTATTATATCTTTAAAATATTCGATTTGCTTAAGAAAAAAAAATATCATTGCGATTTTAGAACTATACAGTTTCCTGTTACGCTTATTTAACAAACCCGCGCTCATATCGCGCATTTAAAATTTATATAGGCCAATGGTAACGGCGCATATATATATCCGTTGCGCGCGAGTGGGATTATGTAAATTTTTCCTCGCTTTTTTTTCCTCTCTCATTCTTCGCTTCATTTACTACTCCACCAGCCGATAAAATACCGCCGCGAAGGCTGATGAAATATTACCGCGCATATATTAACACAGTTACAAATAGATATACGCAAACGCGCGGCGACGACGTATGGCCGTCGCGAAATCTACCTCACGAATTAATTTTCCTACCGATAATAATTTCGCATTCGCGCGCGCTCGCTATTCTTAGCACCAAGTTCAAACGCACTTGACGCGATCACCTGCGCACACATCATCTCTCTACAACAGCTCCTCGACATCGCGCCGCTGTATGTCGTCGTACAGCTCGTCCAGCTCCTTCCTCACGACCTTCTCGCCATCCGTGGTTGGGCACAGGAACTTCATGATGGCCAGCCTACACGACAGCTCCCTCAGCTTGATCCTCGCCACGTCCCAGGTTAATGGCTCGTCGGAGCGCGTTACGAGCTTTCTCGCGAGATCGTTGAAGCTCAGGATGTTCCGGAGCATACCGTGTGTCTTGTAGAACGGGCAGAACCGGTCGTACGTCGAGTAGCCGTTCTGCTGGAGGAAATCGTCGGCGAGTATACGCGCGACGTCTATCAGGATCTTGTCGGTCTCGGAAAGCGAGCCTCTTCCCACAAGCTGGACAAGCTCAGACAGCTCGGCTTGCTGCTGCAGGATCTCTATGGCGCGGGACCGGAGCTCCATGAACTGCGGGAATATCCTGTCGTAGTAGCTCCCTAAATGGAAAAATTCCATATCGTACAATCCCTCACACATATATAATCACCATCTCACACGCTCGCAGAAACCTATTAACCTAAGGTTCCGATACACTTGCTGTAGCTATTCAGCCAGTTGACCGCCGGGAAGTGCTTTCTCTCAGCCAGTCTCTTATCCAACCCCCAGAAGGTCTGCACCACACCTAGCGTCGAGCTCGTGACAGGGTCGGCGAAATCCCCCGCCGGTGGCGACACCACTCCTACTATGCTCACCGAACCCTCCCTCGCCGGGTTCCCCAGGCAAGTCACCCGGCCAGCTCTCTCGTAGAATCCTGCCAGTCTGGCGGATAGGTACGCCGGGTAGCCGGAATCGGCGGGCATCTCGCCCAGCCGGGAGCTGATCTCGCGAAGTGCCTCGGCCCAACGGGACGTCGAGTCTGCCATGAGGGAGACGTTGCGGCCCTGGTCCCGGAAGTACTCGGCGATTGTCACCCCGGTGTAGACGCTCGCCTCGCGCGCGGCGACCGGCATGTTCGACGCGTTGGCTACGAGCGTTGTGCGCTTCATTATCGATTCTCTGCCGGGGGTGGATGGTTGATTTTTATATTGGTGATGTGTTTGTGCCGACTGGAGAATTTGGTTTGTCGTTTTTTTGAAGTATTGAAGAGTCAGATGTATATATATAATATCGGTTCTTTCGTTCCATGTAGCTTTGTAATTTTATATAGTGTGCTTTCGGTTTTAGATCAAGATGAGCAATGAAAAATTTTGATTCTAGACCTCAATTAAAAAATATTTAATTTTAATTTAAAATCATTTCTGCATATATACTTTTAAGGTATATGTAGGAGCACTTATCCCATAAAAATTTCTCATTTTAAGAACCTATGAGATTCAGCGCTACCTGATACCATCAATTTCCAACGACAGCTGCGGAAAATCCTTGAGCACCTCGGACATTTCGTTGCCCCTCTCGCCGCATCCCACGTACACGACGACATCCGAGTTCGAGTACTTCGACAGTGCCTGGGCAATCACAGTCTTGCCGCATCCGAAAGCTCCGGGCACAGCAGTACTACCTCCCTGCCCGCACGGGAACAGAGCATCGAGCACACGCTGACCGGTTAACAAAGGTCGAACGGTATCGAGACGCTCGGCTACGGGTCGAGGCTGCCGAACTGGCCAGTTTTGCAGCATCGAGTGGCTACTGACGACACCGTCGAACTCGGTCTGCAGGATTATCTCGTCAACGGTGTAGCAGCCCGTCGGCGCGATGAACGTGAGCTTGAGGTATAGTAGAGGGTACGAACGCAGTATTATAGGATTTTAGAATATATCTGGAAACACGTGGTTGTTAATATATATTATACTTTTCCGCGAGCTTTGGGCGCTAAAATGATGTGGTGCTTCATGAGCTTGTTCTCGTAGACGTGGCCGATGATGTCGCCGCCGGTGAGGCAGGTACCCTTCGCCAGCTTCGCCGGGTGAAACTCCCAGAGCGTCGTTCGCGAGATCGCGGGTAACCCGATTCCTTCGGGTATGAAGATTGACTTGCTGACTTCTTGGATATCCTTTAAGGGACGTTGAATGCCATCGAAGATAGCGCCGAGTAATCCTGGCGCTAGCTCGACGGATACTGGCCGGCCGGTACGCTTTACCGGGTCGCCGACCGTCAGACCAGTCGTGTCTTCGTAGACCTGCGAGTGTGTGCGGTGTTCGATAAGTGGAATTACCATCATGTGATAATAATTATTACCAGTATTGATGATTGCAGACAAATTGTTAAGTACATTGGTTTACGTAAACGCGGCGAAAAGAAACTTTATTGTCATTCACGATAACGATACAACGCAGTTATACTTATTCGCCGTCAATGACAGACAAACCAATTTAACAAAGTTACGTAAGCAAACAGTATTCTCATGATATATTACTCTATTATATATATTTAGCGTCTCAAATTAGCAGCTAAAAATAAACCTGAATAATTTTCGCTTTTAAAATTACAGTGACGCGCGCCCATACCTATAATGCATTGTCCGACTAGGTATCTACGTTACGCAATTCCCTCGTAATGATAAAAAAAGAGAGAAAAAACGAACGAACGAACTTGAATGGTCGCGGTGTCGGCGTCGAGCCGAATGACCTCGCCGAGGAGCCGTCGATGGCCGACCTTAACCAGCTCGTGCATGGCACAGCCTCGCACGTTGCGCGCCACTATTACCGGGCCCGCGACGCCATGCACGAAGCCGTAATCCGACTCGCAGTCGATGTCCGAGACCCTCCTCAGCTTCGGCATTTTTTCTATCTATATATCCTCGATTGATCGATTTGAGAGTGCACGCTGATAGTTGGCGTGTATATAGATTAGGGCTTGAAGGTTATATTTTCCTAGACGACTGCTGCACGCAATGTATACAGTGGGTATAGGATGAATGTGGCTGTGAGTCGTGTGAGATTTAGTTGTCGTGTGTGGGTGGGGGTGGAGTATGTATATAGGTAATTATGAGGCTCGGAGCATGTTGAATAAGTGCACGGCAACCGTCGAGGTAAGTACATCTATATACTATATCGCTATATATGGATATATATTTTGTTGTTAATGAGGCGAGTGCGTGTATATGACATGTTCAACCGGCAATAGCAGTCAAACTTTAAGCGCGTAACTTTATAATTACTTTGAACTATCTTTGTTATAACTACCCTCCATAATTATGGACAAAATTGAAAGGTCGATGGGGAGGGTCAACCCTTGAAAGGGTTGACCCTCCCCATCGACCTTTCTACTTTGAACTATATTTAGTAAGTAAATAATTTCGCAAAAAATCGCATTATAGTCATATTTGTTGGGGAAAGGTTTTTTGTAAATAACAATAACATCCCGGTTGCACATATTCTTTTGGATTCCACCTGAACGAGTTTTCACATTCGTGTAAATTTCATGTGAATTAATTTTCTGTTAATTTCGCGTACAAAAAGTCTAAAAACGGAAGGTAATTTCACCTGAGATTTACTAAAAATTCACGTGAAGTATCTACCTTATTTATATTCAAATCACCTATAGATATAATATAAAGATTTTAATATAAATATAAAGGCAAAAACTACTTATCAGTATAGAGACTTGTATTTTGAGCGAATCTCAGGTGAAATTAACGTGATCCCTTTTGAGACATTTGCAACCGGGACAATAAATAAATACAATTGTGATACCAAAAGCACAAAAAATGAATTGAATGCCCACCTGGCCGTTTAATAAAGTTCTGCAGGTATCTCTTGTCAACGTTCAACTGCGCGAGCAGATGCATCTCCTGGGTATTGCCTCTCTTCGCGGCTCGCGGTCGTCTCGGTCTCTGCACGGAGAACGAGCTGTCCTTGGACGGGGCGCCCCTACTGCCATTCAGAGGCTTTGGCGTCATCGTCGTTGTCGTCGCTGGCGACTTGGGTTCTGACTTTTCCGAGCCCAAGACTGTGGAAATGCTGCAGGTTTTGGGTCTGGCGGAGTCGTCGATGGTGCCAGCATCGTCGTCGCCTACGTGGCTCCGGCTGTCCGTTCGCGAGTTTGTCTTTTTGGGGACGGGTACCGAGGTGCCTGTGATGTAATTGTGAAATAACGGCTTTTAAATGGTGTCTATAGTATATTTTGCTGAGAATGCGACATCTAAATAATGAAAAAAAGCTCACCACCAAGGATATTTTGTATCGCCTCCTTGGCCTTCTGCACGCCGAGCCTGAACTGATCGAACTCCGGTCGTATTTTCATGCCTCGGTAATAAAAGACAAGACTAAGCTCGAAGTCACCCAGGTGATAAAGCGCCTCTGCTTTGGAGAACAGAGCTTTAGCGTTGTGCGGATCCTTTGCTCTGCCGCGCAGCGCGGCTTCGGCATCCTCTAACGCTTTCTGCGGCTCGCCCAGTAGCAGGTGGCACTTGCTCCGCGCTATCAGCGCGTTTTTGTCGTTTGGGCTCAACTCTAGAGCCTGCGTACAAATCAACGATTTTAATATATAGAAAACGCATTTATACAATAATTATACTCTGTAAGTTTACGATAAGAAGTCTAAATATAGAAAATGCAGGAAGAGTTTGAATGAAATAATAAATCAAGTTAAGTGCCGATGAATTGGCCAGTGTTTTTTAATAATATAAGTACAATTTATATTTACTTTTTTTTTTTAATGTTAATTTTTTTTACTGAAAAGTTCAATATGTTACTTTACTACCTGCGCATGCACTACCCTAATATTTACTTTCGCATGTGCACGCGAAGACCTCAGGCAACTTATCTGCACGCGCTTCTACAGTTCAGCGAATACAACGTGGCAGATATATAATACCTGTTATTTAATACCTACGTAAAACAGCAAACTAAATAGAAAGCGTAAACGAGTATAGCTGGGCATTCGCTATACTTGGCTGGTACGCGGCATGCTAAGAATTCACATATAAAATTGCTGCGCGACATCGCCAACGCGTGACGTCATCAAGTGTTCCTACTGTTCGCTCTCGACTTATATATTTACACCCAGTTTATTTCCTTTTCAAGCAATCATCCAATATACTTTCAAACATCTTTTCTTTCCAGCTCAGAACATTATCCAACTCTCATTTACTAATGCATTTTTCCCTATATCACCAGCACCTTATTGATACAATTGATGGCCACGGATACATTGCCGCAGCGCAGTTCTCTCATCCCCAGCGCCAGCATGGAGCTCGGTTCCGCCTCCTCGGGTATCTGAAGCGCTTTGCTTCTATCCTGCTTTCTCTTCAGCTTCAGCGACTGCTTGATATCCCGACTGCCCATGTTGACGGCCGCGGCTCTGTCCTTGTCGGTGTACACCTCCTCCTGCCGGTGGGCGTCGCTCTTGCGGCGACGCTTCTTCCGCGTACGCTTCACCTCCTCCTGCAGGATCTCGCCCACGCTCTTGCTGGTGCTCGGACGTGGGGCCGAGCTGATGGAGCCGCGCTCCCGACTGCGCGACGGCCGACGGGCTTCCGATAGGGTTTCCTGGTAGCCGACCTGTTTTGGGTTGGGACCGACGGCGAAGGATTCTCGTCTTTTTCGGGGATGTAGGGGGTGAGAAGGTTAACCATCGAGTGATTAATCATGATTAATTAATTGCGAAGATTCGTATATTTGTAAATTTTTTATAGGCTGTATTGTTATAAACGTCCAACAGATTAGATTGGAAAAATACGTTCTTGTCGTGAAAAATAGAAAAAAAATATACAGAAGCATTAAAGAAAATGTCGTAAAAGTAAAATTGTTACACCCAAACTGTCGTAAAATAAGTAAAATAAGTGTAATACATGAATTATAATTCGATTAATAAACCAGGGGCTGTTAGACTAAAGGCATAAACTGGAATTTGCTTGTTATATTCTCATGCGTAAATTATTTGCTTCTACCTATATATAAAAAATATGAATTGTAAATGTGACGTATGTACATGAGCGGAGAAATTTGTCGGACGTTACTTTTTTTTTTATTTTTTCATTTACTGTAAGTAGTTTTAATTGACACTTTAGAAGGAAGAAACGAATTTGAAAGATAAATATAAAATTTTTCTGAGATCAAAAGTATTGTTTATTTCGGTATGGCTTATTAAATAAGGATGAATGGAGTCAATTAGCAATCAAAAGTATACAAAAAAATAATGATAAAAAGTGATTGTTTCATTTTTCACTCAATACAAATAAACTCGGAACTAACTGAAGAAATGTACCTTCTTCTCTCGTCAGCAAATGATGTACGTTTCGTTTCAGGAGCTTCATCGAGACCAATGCGCACAAAACTTTGCAGAAAATCATTATCGTGAAGGGTCGGTTGCAAAATATTCGAAATAACTGGAGGAGCTTGATCTGTTGTAATTTCTGGAGGCTTTGCCTCTGATTCAGTCATTTTTTGATTAAAAATAATATAATTTATAAATGCAAAATTATTATTTTATCATAAAATTATTATAATCTTTTTTATTGTTTATTTTTCAGAATTTGCGATTTGTTAAGAAACATATGAATATCAATCATAAATGCAAAACATTTAGCTTATATTGTTAGACTTAATTCTTTGTCTTCAAATTTCACTTCACCTACATTTCACCTCCACTCACACACTCGTTAGGTGAATTCACTCTAATTAAACGGATGACATGACTATAATTAATCACAGATCGAAGAGTTGAAATATGAGAATTTGATGAACGTTTGTCGCAAACAACCTGGTTTGCAGGCAAAATTCAACGCGAAGTAGACAATGCGTTACACAGTGTGCGAGGTGTAGGAATGTGTGCAGGATATCGACACCTTTCGGGCAGCACCTGTGTTTCCTTAGTAACAGTCAACAATGCGTCATATGTAGCACCTCTGATTGCGCGCCGTAGGCAGTAATTTTCTCACTTTGAATTTCAGGAAAATATACCCCTTTTTCCTTTTTAGAAAATTGTTATATCTTCTGTTATGTGGAAACTTTGATTTCATTTAAAAATATAAGAATAGAAGAAGTCGCCTTATGGACCTTGAAACAATTTGTGTTTGAGTACAAAAGATAAAACGGATAGTTCAAGTACTAAAAAACTTAAAACAAGTGTGCAAACTGTGAGAACAGCGGCGTACATGACACTATCATTATTTCAATAAATCTATAACAACGTAATTAGAATTAATTTTATTATATTCCATGTTCATGATATATATTAACTAATACCATACTTCAGTTCAAACCATATAAATTGTTTTTAATTACAGAATTTTTTTTTTTTTTTAATAAAATGATATCATAATTATCGTGATACTTATAGATATTTAAATATATTCGCGTATATTCATAACACAATAATATTTTGTTGTAGCTTGTTGCGCATACAATGTACGCACGCGCGCGGCGATGTAATCTTGACATTCTTGACGAGTGCATTGAACTTGGTCAGATTTACTCTATAGTTCTATACACTGCATTGGCACGTAAGGTTATAAAAAAATCCCTTTACACTACCATCATGCATTATCAATGAATAATGATTCCTCGTGCAATATTATGATTCTCATTTGAAAAATATTTCCATCGTGCGAAATATTATAATTATCATCTTTCAATGTTATTTAAATTATCAAGATTATCGTAACGATGATGCCGAAGAACTACTTTTAAGATTTTTATTTTTCTTCTGATATTAATTTCTTTCATCCTCACGAGGATATTTTTCTTCTAATACCCTTCTCATCCCTGTAGCGATATCATTAATAGTTAATACAATGCATCTGACTCCATCCGATGCAATTTTACCCAGTAGACTGATTGTACCAGTGGGGAAATACATCAAAGAATGAATATTGTTTAACGAAAATATTTGATAAAATGTATTTTTCCTGTTTCTGAGTATAAACAGTTTTGTTTCCTTCAATTAAAAACTAAAATTAAAATAAAATTAAGTATAATAGAGTCAGCTGTTACAGGTAGATTCCAATTCTTCCCTTATGTTAACCGCAAAATAAAGAACAATCTTTATTTAATAACACTATAAATATCAACTTGGTAATGATAAATTATGTATATAACAAATCTATTATAAATATGTTATAAACGTGATTTGTGTGTTATAGTCGGGTGTGTATGGACAAGTCGACTCTGATAGTGAGATGAGTTGGGAGTGCCATGTGTACTATACACAGCGACTTTTCGAACGAGTCTATCATATTTCCTCGTCCTTTTTGTCAGTTCGAATATGGAAAGAAAAGGAAAATGTTAAATATTTTCATTTTCACTGGTTGATAAGTATCTGTCTTTCTTTGTCTTAGAGAAAATATTTAGACCATACTATGTGCGAACTGCGCGCCGAGCCCAGAAATGTCATAGAAAAGGGTCCGTCATAAATTACCGGACACTTGAAAAGTCGATCGATAAGCGTTAATTTTTCCTTATCTCAATGAAAGGTCTGTATTTCTGATTTTGTGTGTATAAGTATTTAAAATATCAACAAATAATTGAGAAATGCAATATTTGATTCTCTAAGCGTCTATTATTTTTCACATGATTTTTCGCCTTTTACAAAACAAATGTTTTTGAACTCTTGTTTTGTGTTATACGGTTAGGATGTTATCCCAGATCACTGTTGTATGTAAAGTCGGTATAGGATAATTTTCGAATAATAACGACATTTCTTACATTTTCTAAAAAAATAATTAAAGTTGTGAATTTAGGTTCTATATATAAAATTGCTCTTACACTTATGGAGAATAAGAAAATTGTTTAATAAAATATTTAATAAGCTTTAGGTACTGCTGTAAACATAATTAATCTATTAAAACTTTAAAAATGTAATTTTTTATATAGTATGCGTAAAGTACCAATACTTATACGCATTGTTTTCAGTGCCTAAAGTGGCACTTTTACACATAGAAGGTATATACTTACCCATACGATATTAAAAAACCAAATTCGCAACACATACGTTGGCCATTCGCGTATTCGATCACTACCGGTGTGCAAAATTGTATTTTACGCTCTTGCTACCAAAACTACTATTTTAATAATAAAAATTTAACAATTAAATATCAACAATGTAGCGGTCATACAAATATAAAATCAAATATACCTGTACGTACAAAGGCAGATGCACACATAATAATTATATATTATGATCTACTAAACTTACAAGGAGTGATTCCAGTCTCCGGTAAAGGGATTTTGCTGAACTTTGAGCAGAGTTTTCTGACACTTAAAATGAATCCAAGTACCCTCAGTTTAATTTCATAAGCCCTTTTTCCGAACTATTTTATTTCAAATAAGCAATTTTCGAATACAATAGTGATGTAATTTCATTAATCCTTTGATATGTTTTTTTTGCGTTTCAAAATATTGATTTGACTCCAAATTATAGATCGTCAAAGTTATTACAGATAAAACATGTGCATGAACATTAACTAATTCTATGACTTGAAAGTGCTTTAATTTTTGTCCTTGTTTTTATCTGTAACTGTTATGATCTATATATACCTCAGAGCGTCTTTTTTCATTTCAAAAATGTATCTAGTGCACATATTTACAAAGCTACTACAAAATGAAATTATAACAGTATTGAAACATAATAGCTGATATCTTCAGAAAAAGGGTCTATGAGATCAATCTGAGTGAATTCATTCTTGAGTACCCCCTCAAGTTTAAGCGAAATCCGTTTCCCGGAGGCTGAAATCACTCCTTGTTAGTAAAGGAAGTATATTGTAAAAAACAATGCTGCAGAAAAATAGCAGATAGTATATGCAATAATACAAAGCTACAAAAGATACAAAAGATAATCTAATAGGTACTAAATCGATTGTGCAATTATTCTACTACAAAAGTATAAACACTGCCCATATAACTGTAGCAAAATACCGCATTACAAAAGCAAAAATATATATAAATTTAAGGAACCTTTGTATATAAAATTAGTGCTTTATCGTAGATACCACTTTTTAAATGACCAGTAGCTTCATCAGTCAGAGTTTTCGTTTCTATTTCTACTGATTTTAAATTTACTCTTCTTCCCCTTGTACCTTTTTTTGAAGCCATGCTATAGGTACTAAATTCTGAAATAATATGTGAAATTTATTTAAATAATTACAGAATCATTATCACACTACATACAAAATTAACAACTTGAAAAAAAAAACACAATTACGAGTTTTTTTATTTACTTTAGGCTATTTTGCTCTACGACATTTTATTTATGTACGAAAACTTCTTGAATATATTTCAATTAAATTACTAATTTAAAATAAAAAAATAATCACAATAAACTCACCTTGATTCAAAACACAGCTACTGCACAATATTTACAATATTCAAATTGATCGTTTTTCTTACTGTTCCCAGAACATAATTGCACTTATTCACCAACTCAATTTTTTCCTCTTCCGCAAACTCAAACTCTTTTCCATAATTGGCACATGCATATCGAGTGCATCACGCACGCAACGTAAATTCTCACAACTACCACCTCCACTATACATCACTTAAACTACAATAAAAAAAACCCACTAATTAATCCATTTTCCAGCCCACCAATTCTACCACATTCAACGTTACAAACGCAACTGATTCGAAGAGTCTCGGAAGACTAGCTTCTCTGCTCGGCATAGGATAAAGCTCGGCCGCGCAGAAATGCCTGCGCAAGCTCGGATATCGCTTTCTCCTCGTCGTCGTTGTCGTTCCCTCATCCCCTCGCGCGCGCTCGTCCTTTCGTCGCGTCGCCAGCCCTAATACACTCGTTCGTTTTTTTCCTTCTTTCCTCTGTCTCCCCCTTTTCTTTCTGTCTGCACCGATCAACTTGTTATACGGTTCGGCGAATAGACCGCGAGCAGCTCGCGATGACAAATTGCGTGCAGACTGAAAAACGTGCCGTGGTATATAGTGTATTGTATAATACTCGAGCGCGCAGGCAGAAAACGTTTTCTGCGGAGAACAATGTGTGTGTGTGGGTATGTGTGTAGTTCGGTGTAATTGTGAAGAGAAAAATTGTAGATGTGGGTGTGGGATAATGAGGGTTTTGTTTTTCGCTGCGGGAGAATGTTTAGGAGTGGATAAGTGGAGTTTGTTTAAGCAAAGTTTGTTACTGCTGGCTTTGTTTTGAGTAAAGCGAGATTTTCGAGTGGGTATGATCGAGCTTGAAGTTTTTACTTTTAGTTAGAACGATGCAACTTGTGTTTTACTGATGCTTTTAAAGTGATAATGCTACAAATTATATATAAATGAACGAATGTGATAATTGAAGAAGCAAATTTATGAATGGATTTTTAAACATTTTGTAATATAATTGATCAAATTCAAATGTAGTAGCCATAATCGTTTGCAAATAATTCTTCCCAACTCTGAAAAACTCGTAGGCTTAGGAAGACGTGCCTTGTTGTTTAAAACGAAAACACTGTGATTCTCAGTTGAATCTTATATATATCCCCTTATTTCAAAGATTTGAGTTACTATCTTTAAAATATTAATGATATTTCTATATTAAAAGAATGTTCTTTCGTAAAACTATGTGAATATAATTTGTACTAGAAAATAAGAAAAAAGCAAATAAAGGAAGATGAAAAGACGTTTTTAACTTCCTTCTTCCACATATAAAAAATTCATTCAAAAGTTACGGATTTATAAAGTTACCAGAAAGTATATAAAAATGAAGTTTATATAATTCTTAAAATGAAATCTTAAAGATTAATTGCTTATATTTGCTTTTTTAAGTATTTTTAAAGTTTTTTCATTATAAAATCGAAAATTTAATAAGTTATCATATCTTTTTGTAATGTTGGCTTATGAGATCAAACTCTACATATTAATATATGCTATGCATAACTGTAAGTAGATTGTACAAGATTTTATTTTTGATGATGTCAAATCAATTCAAGATGTCAAATAGATACTCTTCGTGAGTACTTTATTTTATTTGACCATAAAATATAGTAAAAGAATTATTTTTCAATAATTAGGAGTTGCGAAAAGCTATAAGTACATGGAATGTACTATTTTTCGATAGTTATACCTAATCAACAATTACTACTAAAAATAGCATAAGAAGAAGTTCCGATTACACAAAAAGAAAGCTTAGTATCACGACAGCATGATAAAAAAAAGTTATTTCTACAATTTTCTAATTTAAATATAAAACCAAACTTTCAAGATATAATTACGAATCAATTTGAAGTATGCGCAAAGGGGCCTGGGGCTTTATTGTACTCGCGTGCTTTCTTACCTTTAAATACCCCCGGGGGATAGGGGGGTACAAAGAGTAACTTAGATATAGTCGCCGGCTCATTACCGGGGCTCTCGGCTCGTTTTAATGTACCAAGTCACGTAAAGCTCGCCGCCACGACCGGCGGCCTCTGATATTCCGATTTTTCGATAAAATTTATTACGCCCGACGCTGATCTCGATGTGCAATTGGAAGGGTTTCGTCGATTCGACGTCAGAGAGGTAGGCTTGACTAGGTCGAATAAAGAGTCGAGTTTATGTTGGTTATAGCAAGTATTAATTGGAATTTGTGCGTGCGTGCTCGAGTTTTGATAACGCCGGGGACCCAATTATTGTAGATTACAAGAAGAGAAAATGGAATCGTTTTTAATTCTGTTTTAATAGTAAGATCGAATTTCATGAAAGCCTGTTATGATTATTGTTTTAATTAGATTTTTATACATTGTAGAGTATAATTATGTAGAAGAATATTAAAACTTACAAAATTAGTTTTGAAACTAAAAAATAACGACTGTTTTCATATTATTAATACACTAAACTGAAAATTTATTTATAATTTTATTTCTGTTTATTACTATTTGATTTTCTGTTTATTATTGTTTATTTCTGTTTGTTTATCTTTATCTCTGTTTAATTCTGTATATTTTTTTTCTCTTTTTTTTTATTAAAATTTCTTTATTTTTAATAATTGCGGTCCCGGAAACAGAAAGGGCGCATAAATATTTTTCGCCGATTAAGTATTGACCAATGACTGGATATTCAAAATCGCTCATAACTCAATTTTAAAAATACGTATGTGTAGAGAATTTTCGATGATGTCATTGGTCGATACTTAATCGGCGAAAAATATTTTTACGCCCTTTCTGTTTCCGGGACCTCAATTAGTTTCATTTTTTTATTTTTTTGCTTATTTTGTTTTTGTGTATTTCTGTATTTTTCTCTATATTTTAGTTTTTTTGTTGTCTTTTTTTAATTTATATTTTTGTTTTTCCTGTTTCAAATGTTCAAATTTATGTAGAGAAAAAAGAGAAGTATAAACAGAGGAAAAAACAATAAAAAACGAAAATATGTAGAAAAATGCTGAAGTAGGTATACAAAAATACATAGAAATACACGGAAAAACATAAAAACACATCAAATTTTTCTACCAAGGTACTTGTTGTTGTACATATATTTACCATAAACTATAATTATAGTTCAAAATAAGCACTATAATATAGTAGTTTACTTTGAAAACTATGAAAACTATAATAATTATATTGTATTAAACAGATATAGTAATAAAACACTACTATATTTTTCTCAGTATTCTCTTCCTATATAATGAATCAACTTTTTATAATGGCGCTAATTGGCATTTGATTTCTGAGCTTTTATTTTATCATTGTACATGTAATGTGATATGTGCAGATATGCCGTTTTAATGTTCTATAAACCACTAATCATAGAATTAAACTGAAGTCTTTAATTATTAAGAAACACTGTATAGTGATTTTAAGGTGGTACAACTTTTACTAAAATACAAAGAAAAGATTTCAATTTTGTTACGATACCGTACCTACCTGAATGGAAATAATAATCATACAACTATGTTACATTCTAGTACATTATTGTAAATTCTCGCACGATTTAATACGTTTCGGTACATTTTGATAAAGATTCGGACGTTTGTACGGGATCGTACCTGCTAAACGTACCGAATCGTACGGAAATGTATGTCAGGGTATTCGAAGGTACAGGCTCGTAAAGAAACCTACAAAAACTTATATATGCTGAAAACAGTTATTTTTTGGCTCAAAAAATGTCTTGCCTAAGCGTACCGAAACGTATCGAAACGTACCAAAACATGCGGAAACGTACCCAAGCGTACCAAAACGTACGAAAATATACGTCAATGTACTTGGATATACGGTTTTGTAACGAAAGTTATAAGAACTTGAAATATACTGGAAAATATTTGTATGACAAAAGTTTTTGTAGAATACAAATTTTTGTAAAATATTAAATTTTACAATTCCGTACGTTTACGTATGTTAGCACATGTTTCTGTAAGGTCACGTATATTGTTGTACATTGATTTACGTTTTCGTACGTTTTGGTACATGTCAGTACCTACGTTTCGGTACGTTTCGGTACACAAATATTTGCATATTGATACATTAAAGTGGTATATACAATAAGTACGTTTCCATTCATTTTCGTACGTGCATGTATGTCCCTGTACGTCACCGTATGTTTACGCCAGTTTACATACGATTCGATACAATTTGGTACGTTTTGGTAGGTTTTCGTATAAAATTTCCGAATCTTAATCAAAACGTATCGAAACTTAGTGAATAGTACGGAAAGGTACAGAAACATAGCGACACGTAAAGAAACGTGCCGAAACATACGATAATTTACTTTGTAGTAACACGTTTATTCTTTCCATTCGAGTATTCACTTAAAAATATCTATTATTATTAAAAACTCCACGATTATCAAAACTGAAATACTAATTTGTTAGTAAACAATCATACGAATTACAATTTTTATAAACTATATATAGCGTTATTGACTTAAAACGAAAAGTGTATTTAGTTCTCATGAACAATCAACAAAACTGGCAGCTCCTGAAAAAAAAAACCGAAAATTTCAATTTCCCCCCTGACTCACCCATGTCCTTGATTGGGTCGCGTCTCTACTGACCCGCCAATCAAGCCTTTGGCAAAAAAAGCGCGCCAAGGAAACTTGGGCGTGAATCGAAACTGGCGCGAAATTCTGTATCCACAGATGATGATGATATTAGTCGCACTTATCACTTAATTAAATTTTAAATAAAAATTAATAAATAATTACAATTAATAAAATATTTATAAAGGAAGTTTTTTAAACGACGTATCCAATAGAGCAGTTATTTTTATAATTCTTTTTTTAATTATGTTAATTAATAAAATATTTCAGATAATCCTACTAATATTTATTGAAAAACCATACATCTACTGTATAGTATAGCAGTTTTGTAAGATTATTTATATATGTACATTCATTTATTACACAAATGCCATCACAGTCACTGTAATAAATATTGATGTACCTATAATTTGGATACTTTTGAGCGGATTTTTTTTTTAATAAAGAACTTCAACACTTTCAAAGATTCTCTCTGTTAATTTTACATTCCTGTTTATGTTTGAAAAATCTACGTAGAGTTTAATGAATAGGTAGAGAGGAAATGTTTTTCATATTTCATTACTTTTTTATATATACCTATGTAGTTATATGAACAGTTTGAAGTTTTTTGAAAAATTCTTTCATTATAAGCGTTGTGTTTTGCATGGATATCGGACACATGGATGGGTGATATCTTTACCTATACATATAGTATGGATTGCTGAAAACAAACTTCCATGTATACATTATAGTTGACGTCTTCGAAGTTTCTAAAGCCATATAATAAACAGATAAAAATTAAAAATTTAAACTCAACAAGTATTAACTATTAAAAAGAAAGAACAAAATCGAAACATTCACGAAATTCGGACCCGCAGATGACCCACACGCATTATATATACGTATACATCTATATATCTTCGGCTATCGAACGTTTTCGCAGTGACAGTCGAACCTCGTTACCCCGCAAAAGTACACACACGTCAACTCGCGACCTCACCTCTCCCCTTTAAACCTCAAAATCCGACCAAAGCTTATTAATCAACTAGTATACTTACAAATATCCTTGATTTTCACGTGTCGAGCACCGCGCCGCGCGCGCCCACATATCGCGTAATTATCATTGTTGTATATACTCTCTCTCTCTCTCGCTCTCTCACTCTCTTTCTCTTGCTCTCTCATCATCGCACCCGTCGTCCATCTCTCTCGCACATCGGAAGTCCGAGCGAGTGCGCGGGCACCTATCTCGTACTCTCTTCCCCTCGTCATCACCACATACTTACACACACGCGGTGCTCTTTAAACGCGAGGCGCGCATGTGTTAGCTTTAAAAACCGGCGGTACTTGCTCCGAAGTTCAATACGGAGCTTGTGGTTAGGTAGCTCAGTCTTTGTTTACGCGAATTCGCCACCCTAACGTTGAAGCGAGGGATCTTGAAGAGCCCTGCCGTTGTTGGCCTATTATACTATACCTGCGGTCAACTCGATACACAACCGAAGCGCGCGAAAAGTGTGTGTGTGCCATCTTGGAAAAACTGCATGGTCGTGTCGGGCATTATATACCGCCGAAGTCAACCGAGTGGCGTCGCCGCTTTCGTCTCTCTGCTGCGGCTGTGCAGTGTGCGCAAGAGAGAGACAGCGAAAAAGAGAGAGAGAGAGAAAGCTATACCTACGCTATACCTACACAGTATATACCTCTAGCTAAAGCTAAGCGCGCGCGGGCGGACGGCAGGCAGACAGAGCAGCAGCAGCAGAGCAGAGCTCATACAATACAGACACGCCGTGTGCGAGAGTACGCGCGCGCGCGCAGAGGACACACACATTCTCGGGGCTCTCTATCGCTCTCTCTCTCTCTCGCTCACTCTCGGAGACGACGACGAGGTGTGGAGAGCAGCAGCAGCAGCAGCGGATTCCTCTGTGCTCGCCGTGCGTGTGCTGCCGTGGCCTCGGCGCAGTGTGGCCAAGTTTTCCTCGTTTTCGCGAGCGACGACGTGCTGTCGGAGAGATATATACATATACATATATATAAAATTGAGCGACGATGGCGGCGGAGCTCGAGCAGTTCCAGGAGCTCCTGAACACGCTCCTCAGCACCGACAACGAAGTGCGCACCCAGGCTGAGGTATGTTATACAACGATATCCACCTAACCATAGTATAGGTACTCTTAAATCAAGGACACACGCGCGCGCCTGTGGGCAGTGCACTGCAGAATGTTGCGAGCACGTTGTCGCGGAGGGGCACCGCGTGTGTCACATTTGCACACGCGTGCAGCATGCTACCACGCGTAAATATGGCAAGGTTAGGGCGCGTTAAATTACATGTAAGGCTTAAACGATGGTAATAAGGTAGTATAACCTAAGCGACGGGGAGGATAAAAAGGTGCACACGAGGCTGACAGATATCCTTACTCCGTGTTGCACGCGGGCGCGCGCGCGCACGCTGGGCCAAGATGGTGGTGGTGCCTCATTGGCGCGCGCGCGAACACGCCGCCGGGGACCGCCGCGGCATCTCCCTTCGTATTCCCACGCTTCCCTCTCCCTCTCGTCCTTTTTGTTTATTTATTTATTCATCGAAGGACTGACACACGCGCCAGCTCATACTTATATTAGCTATATATACCTCGTCCCACCGGCGTTTTATTTACGTCGCCGTGTGCCGCCGCCTCCGCTTTTTTTTCGCGAAAATGCGCGCGCGACGGAATTTTTGGCAGCCCCGCTCGCGGCCGGACTTTCCGCGCGTGCGACAGCTGCGGCGTGATTTTCCCCCCAATACGTAGGTACCTGAAGCGCCGAGGCATGCACGCATTCGGAGAGAGAATATATATATATATAAGTATATAAAGGCGCGTGACGCGCGGACGATTTTCCGGGCAGCAGCAGCATGAGCATCTGGCATGCGTTCGAGAAGGAGGAAATGTATGAGAAAGCTTCGACATAACCTCAAACGGAACAACGTGCCGCGGTAGAGTAGCGAGCGGTGTCTCTGTGTACGTGTATAGGTATAAGCGTGCGCTATGTCTGTCTCTTTCTCGGGACTCTAATGGTGTGCTCCGATTTTTTGCACGGACGATTATGTAGCCCCCCGCCCCCTGAATCGACCCCCCTCTCCCCTCTCGCCTTGTCTTTTATCCGGCACTTTTTACCGCCTAAGAGTCGATCGAGCGAAGAAGAAGGAAAGAGAGAGTGAGAGGGATAGAGAAAGAGACACGGAGGAGAGGAGGCTCTCCAATATACGGTTCTCGAGAGTCACGTCGTGAATTTGTAATTCTCCGCAACGCGACGACGTGTCCGTTGTCGTCGCCCGCAGGCCGCGTTGATTATTGCACATTGTGTTGCAAATATATTACAACGACTGCAGTTGTTCCGCGCTACCTATGACGAATTTTTTACAGCGCACGAAAAAATTTTCGTTTCTTTTCCCCCCGTCGTAGTTGAGTAACAGGTGATAGGAAGTCGCACGCGCGCGTCAGGAATGCCGTGTTCGACTTTTCGCCTAAATTGGTCAATTAAACACATGTAGTACCTACTAGTTCTCTTCTACCCGCGCGTGCGTGAGTCATCGTGTAAGCGCGAATCCGCCGTTGTGAACGAGAGGTGGTGACGCTTGGAAAAGCGCGCCGTGGTGGTGTTTCTTTTTCCTTTGATTTATTTTCTTTCTTCAGCGAGAGCAGCCGCGCGCGTGTGCGCTCCGCCGATTTTGGCAGAAGTATGCGAGGTCTTGCGCTTGCCCTCAGCGATTATCCGATACTATTTTCATATCAGCTTTATTTTTGTTGGGAATGCACGTCTTTTTGGTGGACGCGTGGGGACCGGGGGTGGATAAAGAAGGGGACAGCGAATTTATTGTCCAAATGTAATAGGCGTTGGAAAAATGTTTTTATTACTTTATTTTTTTTTTTTCAGAGTTATGAGACAGTTGAATATGTATTAGGTAGTTTGAAAGTATTGATAACTTAGTTGGAAATGTGTGGTAGATAGGTTGAAAGCTTTAATTTGATGAGCTAATTGAATAAATTAACTTAAAAGGTTGTTCTCATGATAATGTATAATTTATTTGATGTATTAATAAGTCATTCTATACATCTCTATTTTTAATGAATTAACAGATGTATATTAAAATTTTAAGCTATCTGAATGGATATATATGGAAATATATATGGAAATGTATATTTAAGGTACTTGTAATATATTTACAATGTATAAAAGGTATTTTTTAATTTTTAGGAATAACAGTAATAATGTTGAAATATTTTATTTAGCTCCAATAGTCATAACAAATTAAAAATTTCTTTAACCAAAATAAAATTTATTAGGTAGCTCATTGTGTTTTTAATAAGAAATTTTGATCAAAAGATTTTAAAATATTTTTGCTTGTTTTAAGTAAAATGTTGACAATTAGTAATATTATTGTTCAACTTTTAAATAAAGAATTCTTAATCATTTTAATCGATATTTGACTTATTTTAAATGCCATAGAAAGTCAACAATCAAGTTTATGTGAACAAATTTGATAGTGTTACATCTGTGGTAGAATAACTTGCAGATTGCTGTCTTTTATCTCTTTGTTGTCTTAATAAATTGATTCCTGACATTTCTGCTGGGTTCCTGAGAGTTGTCTGTGATACTTCGATGACCACAGTCATAGTTATTGGAACATACAATTTATCCAATCTTAATAATATTTTGAGAAAAATGTTGTATTTTTTTTAAACAATATATATGTTTTTTAAATTCAGGAAGCATATAAGAATTTGCCTCTGGAAAATAAGGTGCAGTTGCTCCTCCGATTCATATGCGATGGACAAGTTACAGCGGATTTGCGAGGAATGGCAGCAATTTTACTACGTCGACTATTTTCTTCCGAATTCATGGACTTTTACCCCAAAGTATGTATTTTTCTGATAGATGATTTACACTTTATAAATTAAATTTAACAAATCATAACAAAATAAAACTTTTTTTACAGCTTAATCCTCTTGGACAAGCTCAATTGAAGGAGCAAATTTTAGTAGCTGTTCAGAATGAACAATCACCTAGAATTAGGCGTAGAGTATGTGAAGTTGTTGCTGAAGTAGCAAGAAATTTGATAGATGAAGAAGGAAACAATCAATGGCCAGAATTTCTTCACTTTCTTTTTCAATGTGCAAACAATCCAGTGCCAGCTCTTAAAGAAGCTGCACTTCGTATGTTCACGTAAGTTTTTCTAACATTAAAATATTAAAACTCCAATAAAGTTTATTTTATTGTTTCTGTCATTTCTTTTGTTCATAAATATATAAAAAAAAATCTAAAAAGTATAAACATGACCCAAAAAATATTTTTGAAATTTCAAAATTAAAAATTTCATGCTTTTTTTGCTCCCTTTATATTTGACCTAATATATAGCTAAATGTCTTTATTCAAAATAATAATTTTCAAATATTTGTGCAGGTGTGTCCCAGGAGTTTTTGGCAATCAACAAGCAAATTACTTAGACTTAATCAAACAGATGTTGCAACTTTCTGTTAATGACTCATCTAATTATGAAGTAAGTTAAAAGATAATATGTAATAAAGTATCTTTACTGTCTGGAGATCGATACGCAGATGTGATTTAAGCAGTCACATTTTGCCACAAATTCTCCAAAAATCAATAGCTTTCTGATGACTGTAACTTGTAAAGTATTAATTTACAGACAGATACGGAGCTAACATATTTTTATCATGCAATAAACTTTAAAGCTTTTATCTTTGTCAAACTTACTCATTTTAAACACTCTTTTTAAGGTACAATTCCAAGCTGTGAGAGCTGTTGGTGCTTTTATTGTTCTTCATGACAAAGAAACGAATATTCACAAGCACTTTGCAGAGCTGTTACCACCAGTTGTACATGTAACTGCTCAGTCCATAGAAAAGCAAGAAGATGATGCTTTGTTGAAGGTGCTTATAGAATTAGCAGAATCAACACCGAAATTTCTTAGACCGCAATTAGAACCCATAATGGAAATGTGCATGAAAGTTTTCTCCAATGAAGATATGGAAGATTCTTGGAGACAACTTGCTCTGGAAGTTATTGTAACTCTTGCAGAAACTGCTCCAGCTATGGTTAGAAAGGTTGGAGGAAAATACATTTCTGCTTTAGTGCCATTAGTTTTGAAAATGATGACCGACTTAGAAGATGATGAAGAATGGAGCTTCTCAGACGAAATTATTGAAGAGGATAATGATAGCAACAATGTAGTAGCTGAAAGTGCTTTAGACAGATTAGCGTGTGGTCTCGGTGGCAAAACTAT
This sequence comes from Torymus auratus, assembly GCA_900474315.1. Taxonomy (NCBI): domain Eukaryota; kingdom Metazoa; phylum Arthropoda; class Insecta; order Hymenoptera; family Torymidae; genus Torymus; species Torymus auratus. The sequence continues at coordinate 26,966 of UXGD01001542.1, forward strand.
GTTACCACAAATCGTTCAGAATATTCCCTCTATGTTGGGTAGCGCCGATTGGAAATACAGGTATATATAATTCAATAATTCAAAAAATATATTATTATAAATACCACAGAAAGTCAACAATCAAGTTTATTTAAAGGGCTTGATAGTGTTACATCTGTGGTAGAATAACTAGTGAATTTCAGTTGGTTATCTTTTTGTTGTATTAACGAACTGATTCTCCACGTTTTCGTTAGAGGTTCCTGAGAGTTGTCTGTGTTAACAATTCACAGTCATAGTTTTTGGAACATACACATAATTGTATAAAAATTGTATTATCTTTTTTTTTCGTCATATATTATATTACGTTATTTTTAATAGACATGCCGCTCTCATGGCCATATCTGCTGTCGGTGAAGGGTGCCATAAGCAAATGGAAGCTATCTTACCACAAATCATGGATGGAATAATGCAATATCTGCAAGATCCGGTAAGATTTTGTTTTCGATAGTAAAACGGTTAGAATTTTAAAAATGCCATAGGCCGAGTCAGCAGTCGATTTATAATGTGAATTTGAAGGCGTTACGTTTGTGGCAGAGTAATACTGCTTAAGGTTCTTGACTCTTTATTGTCGTTTTGACAGTGAGATAAAGATCCTCTTAGTGGAAGTTTCTGAGAGTTGACTGTTGCCTTTATGCAATAGTCATAGTTTTGAAACAAACATTTATAAAATAAAAAAAAAAGAATTTCGCTCCGATAATTCAATATTTCACATTTTTACAATAATTTCCATTTCTTTAGCACCCAAGGGTAAGATATGCCGCTTGCAACGCAGTTGGTCAGTTGTCCACCGACTTCGCGCCAACGTTCGAAAAGAAATTCCACGACGTTGTAATTCCTGGATTATTGTTGGTCTTGGACGACAACGCGAATCCACGAGTTCAAGCACATGCAGGGGCTGCACTGGTTAACTTCAGCGAAGATTGCGCAAAGAATATCCTCATGCCATATTTAGATGCTATCATGGGCAAACTGGAATCCATTCTGACGGCCAAATTCCAAGAGTTGGTTGAGAAGGGCACAAAACTCGTTTTGGAGCAGGTTGTTACGACAATCGCTAGTGTGGCCGATACTTGTGAAGAGCAGTTCGTCAAGTATTATGATCGATTGATGCCATGCCTGAAGTATATCATTAAGAACGCTACTCGACCGGAGCACAAACTGTTGCGTGGTAAAACCATCGAATGCGTCAGTCTTATTGGTTTGGCTGTAGGAACTGAGAAGGTATATATACACTTAATATAAAATTATTTTCAAATAAATAAATATAATACACGTATAATGTAATAAATTCCTATTTTCACAGTTCATTGTTGATGCAAATGACGTAATGGACTTACTTCTGAAAACACACACCAATTTACCAGAAGACGATCCACAGCTTAGCTACTTAATTTCAGCCTGGGCTCGACTTTGCAAAATTCTTGGTAAACAATTTGAACAGTACCTCCCTCTTGTCATGCCGACCGTCATGCAGACTGCGGCAATGAAGCCTGAAGTAGCGTTACTGGATAATGAAGACATGGAAGATGTCGAGGGTGATGTCGATTGGCAGTTTGTATCGCTGGGCGAACAACAAAATTTCGGTATCAAGACGGCTGGTCTCGAAGACAAAGCATCTGCCTGTGAGATGCTTGTTTGTTATGCCAGAGAACTGAAAGATGGTTTTGCAGACTACGCTGAAGAGGTTGTAAGGCTGATGGTACCCATGCTGAAATTTTATTTCCACGATGGCGTAAGGACAGCTGCGGCTGAAAGCTTGCCATGCTTGCTGGATTGTGCCAAAATTAAAGGTAGAGTAAACATTTATTAATTTTCAATAAAAAAATATTGTTTAAAAAAAAAAAAAAATCATAATAAAATCTTAATTTCAGGTCCACAGTATCTTGAGGGTATGTGGAACTACATTTGTCCAGACCTTCTGAAAGCAATCGACACCGAGCCAGAAGCCGACGTTTTGCTGGAATTAATGTACTCTCTAGCTAAGTGTATTGAGACTCTAGGCGCTGGTTGTCTGGGACCACAATCAATGGCGGAATTACTTCGTATAATGGACAAACTTTTGAATGAGCACTTCCAGAGGGCGGTTGCGCGATTAGAAAAACGCAAAGACGAAGATTATGATGACGTATGTGCTAGCAAATTTTTTCATAATAGCGGTTCAAAAATTATAGAGAAAATATTTTAAAATTTTGTTAAAATACCACAGGTCGTCGAAGAGCAACTCGCTGACGAGGACAACGAAGACCTGTACACCTTGAGCAAGATAGCTGATGTCTTCCATGCGCTTTTCATCACCCACAAGTCGTCCTTCTACCCATACTTCGATCAAATAGTTGGACACTTCGTAAAACTGCTGGCGCCCGATAGACCGTGGTCCGACCACCAATGGGCCCTCTGCGTCTTTGATGACGTTATCGAATACGGTGGACCGGAGTGCGCAAAGTACCAGGAATTCTTCTTACGCCCCATGATCCAGTACATCTCGGACAAGTCTGCGGAAGTCAGGCAAGCAGCAGCCTACGGCTGTGGTGTCCTCGGTCAATACGGTGGTGAGACCTTCGCACAGGCCTGCGCCGAAGCTCTGCCCAGACTAATGGAAGTCATCAACGACCCTGAGTCGAGACTCCCGGAGAATGTGAATCCAACAGAGAATGCCATTTCGGCCGTCACGAAAATACTTAAATTCAATAACAAGGCAATAAACGTCGATGAAATTCTTCCTCACTGGTAAGTTCAATAAGCAATTTCTGTTTATGAATTTTCGTAACAAGAAAAAAAATATTTTATAAAGGTTAAGTAAACACGTATAATTAATGTATTTGCAATTTATAGGTTGTCTTGGCTACCAGTTGTAGAGGATGAAGATGAAGCACCTCATGTCTATGGATATTTATGCGATTTGATAGAAGCTAATCATCCAGTAGTCTTAGGTCCAAACAATCAGAATTTGCCAAGACTTATCAGCTTCTTTGCTGAAGCTCTGAATAAAGATGTAGTATCATCTGACAATCCTGTCATGCCCAGGATTCTTTGTATCGTTAGACAACTTCAGGTAAGGATCAGGACTGAAAACTAAATATTAATCTTCAATGTTGGGAATGTAATAAGATAAATTCATGTTCTTTTTTTCTTTTTTCTTTTTCCAGAGCAACGAGACCCTCTTTCAGGCGTGCATATCTGTTTTATCGTCAGAACAACAGCAAGCACTGCACGAAGCTCTTCGTGCACAACCGGCAAATTAAGACAAGCATCCGCTAAGGAAATCTATTGATTTTATAGACATAACTAAAAAACAAAAATATCTACGTTTTTCCAAATTTAAAATAACTGGAAAATCACTGATACAATGTAGGTAATTAGGACCTTACCTACTCGACAAGCAAACGAATGAAATCTTACGCCTCACACAGCCTAACAACTAGCATACAGAAAAATCACAGGTGTAACCGACTGTTTTGCTTATTACTGTTATTGTTGATTAAATATTTTTCTTCGCTATGCGGCAAAGGTTTTCGGAACCATTTAATATGCCGTATAAGCAAACAAATCGTAAATTCACTATCTATTGTCTCGTAAATTACGTCACACTTTGCAACGGGAATGAATTATGATTTATCTTGAATAAGTTCGCACTGACGAAATGACTATTTTTGTAACTTACGTTATTAAGTATTTTATTTTCTAAAGAAGTTATTTTTTTAGAAAAAAAAAATTAAAGGGAAAAAATATTCACGAAATTGTTAAAAAAAAATCTTCGATAAAAACTTTTATAGACTCTCTTTGAATGTCAACCGCCCATTGACAGCCGAACCACGTTCCGAAAAATTGTGTATGATTTATTGTACATTTTTTGTAATGAAATTTTTCGTTTTCCACCCGAGTACCATTGCACGTTTTTTAAACGAAGTTGAAAAAATAAAAGTCCAGTGACGGATTTTTCGTCAATGTGAGCTTATTGATTTCTTCGAAAAAAAAACATAAGCAAAAACTCGCATACTATCAGCTCGATTGTAATTGCCTTCGTGAAATGAATTAAGTTGCGAGTAAAGTAAAATAGACTGGAAAGCCACCCAACTCATTGCCATCGCTCTGACGGCATGACATTGTGATTTAGATATTTTATTATTAAATTTAGGTACAATAAATGTTATTTAATGATAATAACGAATAGATTGCAGTGTTACAAGGAGTTTTGGCGGAGAGTCGCGTTAAGAGTGCCTCCGGAGCGACCTTCGTGATGTAAAATTAAAAAAAAAAAAAAAAAAAAAAAATACGCGTAAAAAAAACTTGCAATGTCTCGATATCCAATGCACGTCCTATGGGTCATCGCATCGAAAAAAAAAAAAATTCCCTTTACAGACACGTTTGTAACATGTTTTTTGGTGCTGTGCACTGATATACTCTTTACGATTTTACATAGTTGAATCAAAACGAAAAAAATACGTAAAAAAATGGATAGAATCAACGCAGGTTGTGAAGTTTGGGTGAAGATGAAAAATAGAACGGCAAACGAACTATAACCAAAATGTCATAGTTGACGCCATGAAAAAGAAAAAAAAACTAACAAAAAAACTGTAATTCACACACGACGAATGTACAATAGGTCCGTCATCTCTTCTTTACATCGTCTCTTATTTATTTGTACGCCGTTGTTCTTAGGTATATATCTTTTGTACTCCCGGGATCTACGAAAAAGTAAGACGAAAATTGAGAAAACGAGAGCAAAATTAAAATGAGAATAATGGCACGACTAACCACCGGGAAAACGTGATTCTTCGGCGATAGCCCTTTTACCTATTTTTCTTTTTTATCTTATTAAAAGGAAGTTCGAGAATAAACTGACTTAAAATCAAGCGAAGGTAAAAATGACAAGATACATAGTGTTTCGAGGATTACTGTCTCTTTGTATATAACTAATTCAAAAAGTTTAATAAATATAATAGTAACCTTAAAGTGAAAGCAACAGAGTCCGCGCTATTTTAATTGAATAATCTCGAGGCCCGCTGTTCGGAGATTCGATTACTCTGAGAAGGACGCGAACCCAACTGATTGAGGGATGAGCTGAAATGTGAAGCATCGATACAACTTCTATTTTATCGACACCACGTATTTTTTTAACAATTTTAGATTAAAGTTATAGTTTACTACGCTTGAATACGTGGTATTGATAAATGAGATAATAGTGGTGATGTTTCACATTTTAAAACGATGATCACGTTGTACGAAAAGGTTTGTTGGTCACGAATCAGTATCAAAGTAATCGCAAGGGTTCTTAAACAAAATAATTTGGCAATGAATCAAATAACTCGTGAAGAGTTTCTTTTAAAGTATTACAATATGCATTTCTATCCGAGTAATCGAAGAAGCGCGTGCTGCGCTCGAGAAAATTTGCAGTGTGTCTTCAGACACGTATACAGACACGCGACGCAGTTGACTTCGCTCATGCACATGTCGAATGCTCTTCAGTAAAAAAAAAAGGAAATATATAGGTGACGACGAATCGAATTGCGTAATTCGTGTCGAAAGAAATTGGATGAAGATAGGCGTGTGACGACGAGGAGTAGGACGATGATGATCGACGAGGAGGATAGAGATATGATGGTGATGCTAATCATGATGATGCGAGGAAGATTGTCGAATTAAGAATTATATAGAGATTATTTTAAAGTTATTATTCATTAAAATAAATCTCAAGCTTTGTACAATTTGTCGTTTTTCTTCATCGTACGCGGAAAAATAACGGGATATAATAAAGTCCTGCGAGAACGAAAAGAAGCAAGTTTTTTAAATGAATTCGAGCTGTGCTGTGACTTCGTTTTAAAAGCACTTTTATCTCACAATTCACATACAGCTAATGTTTTAGTTATTCCCTATGATTATCGCATATATTGTACAGTTCGAATAGTGGCCTCTTTGCTATTGCCGCAACTTTTATTTGTTCAATGATCGATTTTCACAGTGCAAAACGATATTATTATTATTATTATGTTCACGTCAATTTCTTTTATTTCTAAATTTATTTAAATACTGTATAATTATTTTAAATATGATAGCAATATGTTAAAGAGAAGTGTTTATTATATTCTCTTTATGTTAAAATTAATTTTTTTACTATTTTCTCAAATTGTCATTAAAAACTTTTAGACATAGCAACGTAAAATTTAAGTGAATAAACAAATAAAAATAATTTGTATTATAATTAAGTGTTTTTTGTTCTAAATTCTTTTGTATTTTGTTCAAAACCGTTTTTTAAGTATATTCAAGAACATGGTAAAAAGATATTTTTATTTTTATGTTTAACATTGCCTTGTTTATAAAAACTGAAGTTTTATGTCTTTTTTGTACACCTACAGACATACGATATGTATTTTATAAAAATTTTATGGCACTTAAATATCTAATAGTACCACTGATAATAAATTAAATATTTATTATTTTTCTTATTCGGTAGAAAAAAAAACTGAATAGAAAATTACTTGACTTGCTCATCAAGCCAATCAGGAACATATTTAGTAAATTATCTGCAAAACGGAAAAAAACTTTACAACTGTGACAAAACGCACATCTGAAGGAAGATTCGTATAATATTGTCACCCAGTATAGCATTTGTCATTCACGTAAAAATAATTTTTGAAATCTTTTTCACTCTGCAATCAGAATATCGCGATCAAGCCTGAAATAGTACATTATATTGTATTGGCAGTAACCACCCAAGAGAAAAATCTACTTTCGTCCCGTGTTACATATAGTATTTTATTCCACACTCGACCGTGGC
>UXGD01001543.1:0-33763 GCA_900474315.1 Torymus auratus
AGTGAACCTTTTCCACCCTGTCTCGTTTATGTGCTTAGCACGGTATTTTAATAACAGCAATAAATTACTCGAAAAAAAGATCATCTTTAGAGTCAAAGATTCTAGAGATATGCCCATATATATATATATTCCATACATGCGAGTACATCGCTCTATCTCCGTGCGCAGACGCCCGCTTCTATATATACAACATGCAATTCAGCCGATTTACCGCGCGAGTACTGCGTCTCTGCAAGAGTCGCGTATACTCATAATAGGTAACGCGATACACGCGGACGCAACAGTCGCAGTCTCGCCTATATAAATTGCGCTATATCGATATTTCCCACCGTATACGTATGAGTATAGAAACTAGTTCGTTACACTTGACGATGCCCTGCCTTTCATAATGTATGCTTGCGCTTCCTCGTTTCGGCCTTTTGTTTATTACACGCGCAGCGCAGCGTGTGGACTCTCTAGTCTGGAGATGAAGGGGTTGCATAACGGATGATGATAACCTGCGTGCGTGCGTGCGTGCGCACGGACAAAGGTCAGTTCCGTGATTTGGAAATAATTGTATGTTTATATGTATACCTGCGTGTGCACGTACGGACAACAGATGAAAAATGCTCGGGTGCACACCCCTCTATTTCTGTGCGGGTCTATTAGCGCCGCTAACGCATTTAATAAACGCCCGCGGACTACTGTGGTTGGAATTTAATTACACACGAACGCTGGTGCGTTATCAAGCGAACATTCGGGCTTCGGGAGAAAGTTACTCGCACGCATGAGTATATAGAGTTAGGTACAAAGAAAAACTTGCGCCAAGCAATGTAAATCTTTGTGCCCTTCTCTCTGCACCCATAACTATAGTAATAACAAAAGCCACATTCTGTCAAACCCCGTATTATACGCACTTCGCATTGGGCGATCTCTGTAAGGGGATACTTTCTACCCAACCACAGAAACTTAGAGTCAATCTCAATCGACTGCTCTCTTTTCCTTGCTGCATCTACAAAAGTCCGGGGAGTTCCCTTCTTCTTTTTCTTCTTCACATATGAAGAGCTTTGTGTGTATATATACGACTGTGGTCGATGACTGCGCACGAGCTGTCACGCGATATAGGAAATTGAGGTTTACGCTCGCGCTTGGGGCATTTTTCCGGCCGTATACCTATAAGGGATAAGAAGCGACATGCGGTAGCAACCGAGAGTGTCGATACAAGACGTTGCGAACGAGTTGTCTGATGCAGAGATGGATGATGTGGGTTATACGTTGTTCGACGGAGGCGAAGCTTTACACTGAGAAATAAGTTTTAGAAATATTACTATACTATCTGGTAATATAAAGCTACCACAGACTGTACAAGCCCAGAAAATTACCATACTTAACAGTAAATTTTACAATACTTATTTTAAAATTTTCCTACATTTCTAGCAAAATTCCTTATAAACTATGGTATTTTGAGTTTTTACAGTCTTTACGAGAAAGTATAGTAATTTTTACAAAATTATTAATAATTTTTACTAAACTTTTTTCTCGTTGTTTACAGCGGAAGTGTCCAGACGCGCGGTATTGAACAATATATATACATACAGAAATTTAAATTTAGTGCGCAAAAGTTTTCCCGTTGAATCATAGGTGTTAAACACAGTATACGCTATTTTTGCCGCGAGAGCGGCATACCTATAATCTTTTAATCCGCTCGTAAAGTTTGTGTATATTACATACGTTTATTCTCCGCCGACCAGCGTATATTATATCAAAATGTCATATATGACTTATAGCTCTATTTTTGCGATACGCTAATCGAGACATTATCTTTACAACATTTACAGAGTGTCGTTCGGCTCGAGCAAGGGCTCGATGGTCGAGACCCTGGTGTTCGAGACTCCGGTCCAGGAGGAGCCGGAGATCAATCACTTTCTGGAGCATAACGGCCGGCTGCCCGCTCCGATGATACCAGTTCCTGATACCGAGTAAGTAAAGCACACATTTCTTTGTCTCGTTAGAGACACTATTACTGTATACTCCGATTTGTGTGCAGCGTCAGAGCTAGTCATATAGCTAGTCCATGCTATAGCCTAGCGAGAGTCGAAATAGAAACGTGTCAGCGCGAATAAAAGCCAATCACCGGCACCGCCTCTAATAATCTTGGTCACAGCGGCAGCAGCACCAGCACCAGCAGCAGTCTATATAACTATAGACATCACATCACGGAAAGAACAATCGCGGCACGTTTATATGTGTATATATAACGCTGATTTACGAGGGCGGGGAGCGAAGTTAATTCAATTACACTCGCTCGTCGATATAAAATCTCATACTTGCGCGCGCGCGCGCGTGTGTGTGTGTGTGTGCGCGCGTAAGTGTATAATAGTAAAAGCGCAGCGGTCGCTATGCGGCTTATCTCGCTGCGCATTAACCGCACGACCACCCCCGCGATATAATTTCTTCGCGTGCGCGCGTCACAGATGAGAAGGCACGCCTAGCACCGAAATAACGACGACGAAGAACACACACCCACACGGTCTTTCTCTGTGTATTTGCGCACACGTATATATACGCGCATAGATATATACAGAACGCGAGCGTTTAAAGGACGGGAATAGAGTATAGCTTGTGTACACGCGCGCGGGGGGTGACGGGTGAGAAATCGATATTTCCCGCTCTCTGCAGCGTGTAATACTTACTTCTGCATCCGCTCGTGGAGGAAAATGCTGCTCTGGTGCGCGCATTCCGCGCGAGCGCTCGAAAATAAATGAGCCGCGTGCATGAGGCGACGATATGTTTATTGTCGCAGCGAGCGGCGCGCGCGATGAGGCTTCTATATAACTCTCTCCTCATGCGCTCGCACCCTAAATACGCGCGAGCGTGAGAGGAAGTGGATCAAGGTCGTCGGCTTGGAAGATCGATGTATCGAAAGAAGTAATTCACTCGCGAGACAGAGCTTTGGTTTGTGTATATCTATACGTGGGCGTGGGGCTGCTGCCTCTTTCTCTGTGCTTTACGCGTTTTCTTTACTGCTGAGAGAGAGAGAGAGAGATCGTTTTTGTTCGTCGAGAAGTGGATTATTGGAAACGTCCGAGGGGTTTAGTGTTATTTATCGGGGTTAAGTAAATAAACGGGGAAAGAGTGCGAGTGCGCCGAAGTATATAGTATAGAGAGATTGCGGCTATCTGGTTTTTAGTACCCCGAGTGAGAGAGTGAGAGAGGGAAAGAGCAGGGAATAAGTAGGTGGAACTGCATTCGAATGATAAGGAATTATTGTTTAATAGTGGAGACGCGCGTTTCATTCGAACAATATTTTATATATATACGAGCGAGCTTGCAGAGAGTTTAATGACACGCGTATAAATCGAAATTCTATATAATGTTTCTCTGCATTACCTTAATTAAAAGTAAGTTACGTGGTTATAGTCTCTATACATTTAACTGAGGGAATCAAAGAACTAAACCATATTCAATATTTGATCACTCATTTTTGCCATTCATATAATTAGGGCTGCACGATATAGCAAGATTAATTTTGATAATGTATTGTCTTGCCTCAATATTCAAGACAATAATCGATACAATATTTATATACAGTATTCGATACATCAAGATTATGGTATCAAGAATGTAAAGAATAGTGTCTTGAAGTAAGGGAGTTATGTAGACATGCAACAGTAAGCGAGTCGGTTATTTAAAAAATTCTTAAGCCCGAATAGCGGGAGATCATAAGTCTTGCGCAGCCCTACCGGACATAACCTACTTTCCTACTTCCACTTTGCTCTGATTTTCCAGCTATTTTATATCAGAGACATAAAAGAAATTATACGAAAAACAATAAACACCCTATACCCTCCACAAGCACCACAACCATCCAATCCCAGCGTTCCACAGATCGCCATATATGCGGCCAAGGTGCCGAATCGGGGCGCGTCCGTCACTTCAAAAGGCCCATTATAGAACCCAAGGGCCCAGCAGCGAAGGTGCACGCACTCACGCGCGCGCGCGCCGCTCGATCAATTATGCTCGTCAGGCTGATTACTCGGGCAATCATAAGTGATTTCCTGTTTCGCTCGTGCGCATGGCATATAGAAACAATGCGCCTACTCCCAACGGCGGTGGCGGCAATCACGAGAGCGAAATTCTCAATTATTATTCTGGCCCCGTTGCTCCGTGCCGCCACCGCCTCGGGCCGGAATTTGCCTTTGGCGCGCGTTTATGTGTAAGGCATCGTAGGCGGTGGCGGCGGCGACGGCCAATCTTTTCCATAACCACGGCACTTGGGTAAACATAGACACGGCGGCGGGTGGGTAATGAAGCTGTCAGCTATACACGTATACTTATAAGCGTGGCCGGCGCGAGAAGAACGGTATTTCTTTTTCGGGAGATTGCGCGCGCGCTTGCGACTATAAGAGAGACATCAGAGCTTTTTATTCCAAGCCCGAGGTCGCGTCGCGCGTTGCGTCAGCGCCAATTTTCAGACGCCCCCGCGCTTGGATGTAAACATCAGCGAGACGCACCTTGCACACTATAATAGCGAGTACATTGCCTATCCATCTATATATCTGCGCTCTCCGAGTTTTTCTTTGCCACCCTTTTCGCCTAGGCACACCAACGCGAGTGATGACGGTGCTAGCTCATTGTGATGGCCATAGACGAGGCATAGCGCAGTAGGAGCATTGTGATCGTTAATAGCATGTCAACATGGCGAACAATAATCGACCTTTTAAGATTAATGAGCCGCGCGAGAGTGAGGGGCTGGACAGACGGGTATGGTTGATACATATGTAGAGGATGCCTTGGATTTCTAAGTCAAGTGGATCGCGGTTTCCTATCTTTCGGGTACGTGTTTTTCACCGTTTTCGTGTGTGTGTGTCTGTGTGTATATAGGGGAGCGTAGAACGCGTTGAGCAGAAGCCGCGGCAAGTGTTTTTACTTTGGTCGACGTCGAATAGGACGGGAGACCTAAGAAAAAGAAAGAGACAGATAGAGAGAGAGTAAACAGAGACATTATCACAACACGAGAGATAAAACACACTCTTCTCGCACGAGTGTACACAGATTTCCGCGGGTAAATATTTACCCAACTCGCGTACAACTAATCCCTGTCCATACAAAATCCAACTATTCTTTTTCACTAAAAAAGAAAAAATAAAGAAATCACCAGCCCCATATACCGTCATACACCACCAGCACAACCAGCGCCGCAATAATTCGCGCATATATATATCCTTATATCCGCCCCCCTCGTATATACCGGAACGGACGCTCGCGCAGCGACCGAGCGAGCAAGGATTATCCTGCGCGGTCTCCTCTTCACCATCGGAGCCTTTACCACTCCTGCGAGCGGCGGCGCTCTGGACTGCTCGAGACACATGCGCGCTCGGCTCGAGTTTATACTTTGGCGGCTCGTCGAGCGATGGCGACAACAGCCTGCCTGCCTGACTCTCTGGCCCGCCGTGCTATAATACGGACATCTGGCGGTCGCGCTCATGCTCACGCTCTTTCGGCGATGGATCGAACAAAGACGGACTATATGTGTGTGTGGGTATAAAAGCCTCCCCAACACAGGCTGGTTGGCATCGCGAGGATACGTAGACACACACATATACATACGCGTGTGTCTATGGGCTAGTAGGGAGCTTTCGGAGCATCGGAGCGCCATCGCGGCAGGCAGTCGGCGCGCGCGGGGCGAGTATAGAAGAGCGAGCGAGCGCGCATCACCTTGTCGCCTCCACCTCCAGTACTCATATATACTCTTCCTAATAGTATCTTCCGTGCATAGCACCTGCTGCTGCTACTAGTGTGTATGTGTGTGGCCAGTTGAGGTTTGGCCTGTACCGTGTATATATATGCAGACACAGACGCACACGTAGTTAGCGGCAGTCTCTCTCTTCCTCCTTTTGCTCTCCCCTCCCCCCTACTCTCTTACCAGCATCATCCGTGCTCTTGCAGTGGCGGGTGCTGTCTCTCTCTCTGAGGCGCGCGCTCTCCGACTCTTTTATTCCCCTCCGGTAGGCCGTCGTGTCGACTCGCGCTGCCGAATCTCGCGCGCGCCCGCGCACAGTTATAACTGCACATAGCAGCAGCAGTAGCAGCCGAAAAAGAAAAGAGAGCGTGCGCAGTCTACTGCACCCTATAAGTATAGAATAGTGTGCACAGCATATAGATCCCGGAGGGACAACTACTATTTTCTGCTGATTTTTTTCCTTTTCTGTTTTTTTTTAATATATACGCGAGTGTCTGTGCGTGCGCGCGACGCGAGCTCACTGTGTCTGAGTCTGTGTATATGTGTGTGTCCCTCTCGCTGTGTGTGGATATATCTGTGTGGCCTAGTGAATCGATTGCGCTCCGGAAAGTACGTATACACACAGGGGGACGAGGACTACGGCGACGACAACGGTGACGGTACGCACTCACGTATTATATCAGGGCACGGAGTATACACAGATATCCTGTGTATAAGCTCGGCTTCGCGGTCCACCCACTACCAGCAGGTAAAAAGATTTAACATACTTCACTATGTATAATGTGTGTGGGTGGGTGGGTGTATGTCTGTGTGCGGGAGTGTTTTGCGGCCCATGTTGGCGACTTGTGGCTTTCGCCGGCTCTCTATAGGAATCTGCCGACGATAAGAGCAGCCTACGTTCGTTTATCGCGATGGCGCGTAGATAAGAGTCTAAAGGCGGCCGGCTGTCTTTTTTTTTGCCGCCGACACTTGTATAATAGAGTGCCTGATGTTTGTACGTGTCTAACTTGTGCGCATCATCGTCATCATCGGTGAGATGACTAGCAACACGACTGAAGCGTAGAAGGCGGAGGAGAAACGCACGTAATAGGAAGCGATTAATAAATATAACGGGCGAGAGAGGCTCTCGTTTTTTTTTCTCCGTTCGTCGCGTCAATTGGACTCATCGTTTTTCGGCTGGCCCCGGTCCAGTAATAGCCGCGACGTTTTTCACGCTCGAAATATAAGCAAATGAAGAACAAACAATGATATACATGTATACGCGTCTCCACCGTGTATATATACATACATGAGATATACATATACACAGTCGTCGCGCCATTTAAAATCCAGCGTGTGTGTCTGCGTGTGCGTGTGTCGACGTGCTCGGATACGACCCCTCAAGCAATACGTGCACAACTGCACCACAGAGGCTGCACTGTGCTGCTGCTGCTGCTGCGAATCCCAGCTAAATTAAGATTAAGGGATTTCATTGTGATCCACGCTCCGATTCGGCACGCACGTACGCACACATGTAGTTATAGGCGTATCGATTCCGTAATACGAAACACCGGGCCAGGCGCAGTAGGTATATGTGTATGTGCGTTTAATGCGCGGATGCAAAGCGAAAGTGCATCTCTCGCTGGCTGGTGTTAAAGCCAACCGTATATAATCCCCCCAAAAGCTCTCTCTTTCTCTCTTTCTCTCTGGTTTCCAGCGAGCGTTGCCATGGCGACACGCCATCTTGACACAGTGTGCGGCGCGGACGAGAGTTCTCTTTCTCTCCTGCCCGAGAGGGAGAGAGAACTTCAAGATTCGTCGGTTTGATCGCCCTCTCGCACCTCTCTCTCTCTTTCTCTATACACCCATCACGCGTATATATATAGGTATATATAATGGGTGTACAGGCAGAAGCACCTTGCGCTCGTCCCTCCGGCTGCTTCGTGACTCGACTTATTCACGGCCTATTCTGAGGACCATTAGATCCGAGATTGGCGCTTTTATTTCCGACGATGCTTTCGCCGCTACGATCCCGCTGTCAGCGTGTTGTCGATCCAGACGTTTCCGTGCATATATCTATAGATACGCTTCAATCAAACTCAGAGTGTGACATCAGAGGGAGAGGGAGAGTCGAGATATTTTTGGACTGATCAATGGTAAGCTCAGTTTCCGAGGGATTTCCCAATTGGACTCCGAAATCGCGACGTTTTAATTTCGAGAATAATTTTCCGCTTCGACTCTGCTCGTTCGAACTTTTCCAAAGCAGCACAGTCACCTCCAGAGACCTTCTCTTTCTCTCTACCTCCGTTCCTTCTAGCAGCGGCAAAAAACTCCTGGATATTGTCTTCCGGCGCGCGCCTCTCCCCTTTTTCTTCTCTCTACCGCTACCGGCAGGAGTATATCTAACTGGCTCGTGGAAGAAATTACGAAAAACTCCAGCGGAACGCCGCGCCGTCAGTGCATTTACTGTGCAGCGGTAGCAGCAGCAGCAGCATTCCTTTCATTCAACCGCCGTCTGGTCGTGGTATCTCTCATCTTCCTCTCTCTCCTTCTGCATGGGCGCTGGCGTTTATGACAAAGATGCATCGGAGACTGCCCCCTCGACGTTCCGATCCAATATAGCGAAGCGTATCAATCAGCTGATGGTCTCGTTTCCGCAAATACCACCAGCACTCTCATCGACCAAACGCATTGATTTCGCGCGTATCGTATAAATCTCGTACCCAACAGCCTCTCTTTGACCGAGGAATTTTTATACTGTCTGTTGCGCTCTCGCGCGCGTCTAGACGCGACGGGGCACTTGGCACCGGGGCTTGAAAAAAACCAGGCTGGCCCCATCAGCCACCAGGAATTCCTCTTCCTCCGTCTGTAAAGTATACTATATACTACGCTCTCTCTCTCTCTTACTCTCTCTTAATTACCGCACTCATATATACGTCTCGAGGTGAATCGACCGTAAGATAACAAGACATTGGTACGGTGCTTAAATTCGAGTCTCGAGACGGCCCTCTTATACACCCTCCACTCCTCGCGAGATGATAACCCCTCAAGGAGAACCAGTCAGCCCGCCAAGGTCAAAGCGTAGGCGTCTCGCGCGTGTATATAGACGCACACACACACGGATACGCGTGATCGTCACCTATATACCCCTTCGGCCCCTTGATTAAAGTGGCACGCAAGCACAATAGCTCCCTCTCTTATAAAAAAAAAATTACTCCGCTAATTTGTCGTCACCCTCCCACCTCTCCGCGTTACACCTGAATTCTTTCGATACAATAAGCTTATATATACGTATATATGGCGCTTAAATGCTATATAATAGTGCCACTATACCACCACAGCAGTAGAGCGTCACCTGCAAGCGCTCGTGCAAGGGGTAGACTCAATGGCGCCACAAAGCGACGATCGATGTCACATTGTTTGCAAATACCGCCCCCGGCGACGCCGCGTAGGCGCGCGCGCGCGCGGGTGTGTTGCGTAGAAAAGGGATGAAAAGGGAGAGAGAGAGAAATAAAAAAACGAAGAAGAAGAAGTGGGTTAGGGTGTCGCCGAGAGAGCGGCCGAGAGTCCAGTGTTGCCAGGTCCTCCGAGGAGTGCGAGCTTATATAGCGGCCCGTGTGTCGCGACGCTAAATAGGGTGCGAGAGTAGTGCACGACGAGCAGAGTGCGTGCGTGGGTGGCGAAGCCGGGGATATCCCAGTCGTGGATTTACAGGATGATAATTGACAGTGTGCAGTTTGACGTGTAATTGATGGGAATTAATATCGGCGGAGGGTGTATATCAGTGTAGCTTAATTCATTCGACGTTGATCTACTTCGACATACGGCAGGTATATATTTTGTGCGTGGAAAGTGGGCGATGCGAGAGCTGTGTAAGGGATTTTGTTGGAAAAAGTATTTTTCTGTATAGAGTGGAAATAAGTTCAATAAATAGGGACGCGATTGTAAATATATATAAGTTCGAATGTTGATATAACGGAGCGAAAATAAACTTGACTATCTATATGGAGGCATTCATCGTGTGCGATACAGCGATGCGTCATCCACATATAGCCGTATACATTAGCATTAACAACCAATTTACTCACATTTTTACGCGCTTACGAAACAATCGATGCTAAAAAAAAAAATCTCTCGCGATACATCACAATAATCCCCATTAAAATCGCAAGCTCACATATAATAGTTCCGCAACATATTCGGATCCTCCCAGCGCTCTTTTCTATTTTCAGACCTGCCGTCATCATCATTATCGGTGTCCGTTAATTATTCGCATTGCTCTCCAACTTTTCCTCTCCGTTTACACGCATACTTATATATACCCCACACACATTTACGCACACACGGAGTGAGAAAAGTCGCCTCTTACTGGGTCACGGTTATCGGCCAGTGCACGCATGTAGAAATTCACCGCGCCTTCGGTTATCTCGCGGCGTGTATATACACCGCACATTCACGCCTGATGTGTAAGTATTACGTCGTATTACTATATACGCGCGTGTGTACGATCGGAATCCCTTTTTCGGTGCGCAGGTAAGTGTGTTACGCGATCGTTACGAGAAGAGCGGCGCGACTCTTATGTTGCGTAATCTATTCGCGCGGCGGAGAGCGACCGGTTCGAGAGAGAGAGAGGCTTGAAGCGCCAATCACGTGGAACGCACTCTACCTTATCGAATTGTGCCAGAGTACGTACGTACGAACGTACACACGTTACGACTCCGCGTCGCGGATAATCTGCTCTCTCGCGCGAGCGTTACAGACGCCCGTAGTAGGTATATAGTATGCACGTTTTTTCCGCTCCTTATCGCGCGAAGTTTCTAGCTCGTTCGTTTCTCTCTCACTCTCGCGCACCTAGGTATATATCGTATATACGTACGTAATTTTTCTTTTTGCCAATACAACGATATAAGGTGTGTGCGCGCGTGCCAGCTATTTTTCCCCGCGCGCGATTGATACGCTGACAGGGGGGGGGGAGGCCGCGTTTGACTGAGCCTTTAATTAACTGATAAAACGCGAGCGCGTTTATCGTAAGAGGTATATGTAATCCCAGAGACTATATACAGACAGATAGAAAATCGGCGAAATAACTCTATATACGCTGCAGACATACAGACGAGCCCGAAACTAACTTATATACGCGACGATTGTACAGCTGCGGCTCTCGTAAAATATACCTTATGTATACTATACAGATGTTGCGTGCGCGGGTCGTAAAACCCGAAGTGTATAAGTAATCCGATCGTTTTATCAGCCGTAATTCGCCGCGAGGACGACGACGATGGAAGTGAGAGAGCGAAAGAGAGCCCCTTCCTCGCCCTTTTTCTCATTTCGGTGCGTGGCGTATTATAAGCGCGGGCGACCGGTGACGTCAGCTCGTTCCTTTGTGGCCGCGTATATATAGGCAGTGTGCTCTCTCTCTCTCTCTTTAGTACGATTTAGACCTTGACTCTCTGCGTGACGCATAAAATTTTTCGGCTCTGTTTACTGGGGCTATAGTATATATACATGCGTAGTCGTGGTCGTTTTTTTTATCGATGCTGCGGGAAGAAAATAAGACAGTATATTGTCGTTTTTCTCTCGAAGCTTACGCGACGGCGCTACGTTTTTATACATATGTACATACACATATAAATGAAAATCGATCTGGGCTTACATATAATACCATTCGTCGGCAGTTTAGTTTAAATCTAAAATCCTATTATCGTCGTCGACGTCGCCGGGCTCACAGAGCGGCTTCGCTACCGGGAGCAAAGTTCGGTAATTCTACTTGATCCGCGCGATGTATTATATATAGGTGTATTAGCTTTTTATCTCTCGCTTAAAAAGAGTAGGTGGTATGTGTGTGTGTGTATTTGTATATACAAGCGGACGAAATCGCAGGTCAATCGTTGGCATCGACGCCGCCGACTGGCATCAAGCCACTCTCGGCGCGCGCAACACGTGAAGAAAAAAGCATCCGGAAATTAGGCCTCTTTAAAAAAAGAATCAAAGACCTCTATGCTGACCACGTATAAATAGATTTTTATCTGATCCCTATGTACGTCGAAAGGGTCAGTACCCTTTGTCTCTTGACTTCCTAGTCTAGATAGAGCACATCTTTCAGGTCGATATAATACATATATATATATTTCGCAAGTGGCAAAAATTTACTACGTTCAAACGCAATAGTTATGTCAACACGAGTGTGTGTGTGAGTGTTGTGTCTGCGTTGGAGAAGCCAGAAGTTAACCGGTCTGTCAATTAAGCGAATTTTCTTTGAGATGCGCGCCTAAATGCCGGCTTTACGAGCGAGCGGAATAGAATGCGCGCGGCTGCAAGCGCGTCACTGCCGTTACGAGGTTTAATACGTAATGCGCGCGCGAGAGCGATGTAATCTTGTTTACTATAAATTAAAGATAATTTCTTAAATAAATATAAATATATACTCGACTGGAGGTCAATCTTTAATATTTCATCTGAAAGTAAATAAGTAGAAAACGTATTCTTTAATTCAAGGTTTATATATTTATATGTATATATTTATTCGATTATTAATTGCAGGGCTTTCTTTATCGGAAACGAGGCAATTTATAATTTATGCTCTTCGTTTAGCATCAGTAAAGCTTCACTTCACATCATATTCCATTACAACCTTCTCTCTTCACCGCTTCACAGCCGTATAAATTATGCATTTCTCCCACTTCACATCCACTGCCATGCAAATATTCACCAGAAATAAATATGCAAAAAACAAAAGCATCGAAACATCTTTCCTGATGCCCAATCCCATCAAGGGTGTATCCAACCGTACCTGAATCCAGTAAAAGCTCTCCTCCACTTTTCAATTCCGCCGCAGCTTCCATCCCGTCTTGCCGTTCTAATATCACGGCAGACGTCGCAAGAGATATTATAGACGTCTGGAAGAGTTATAAGATTGCTTTTAGATGTTCACACCGCGTCTGCGACGACGAGTCGTATATATATATAATTGACTGTAAATTGTCAAGAGGACGCCGCCGGCCGTACAGTAGCATTTAAAAATCCTCACGCCGCTCTTCTTATTAAGTTTATAAGGTTGAGAGAGAGAGAGAGAGACAGAGAGAGAGCTGGAGCTAGTGATTTATAGACCAATTCATCTTTGGTCCGCTCCAGACTTGGGGAATTCGACCCTGCTATATGCACAATTTTTACATATAGCCAGATTTTCGTATCTCGAAGAGCAAAGTAAATTTCAATGCTAATTCATTATCGCTACGCCGACTGCAGTCTACACTTCGTGCGAATTAAACCACACCTCGACCAGCCACTCGAGAACGAATATAATCGCCATTATCATACTCGAGGCACTTAACTCGTTAGCTCCTCTTACCACCCAGCATCCGCTAATTCCCCCCCGAAAAGCATCCCATCCGCCATGTTCCAAAACAACATTCCCCGCCTCAGACCCAACAAATATCCCTCGCACCTAAAAAATCCCTATCCGTCCATCTGAAACAATCCAACCGATTCCTCGTTCACACCAGCGCGCATTAATCACCCCGACACATCGTGTACGTATATATACGTATATACATACACCTCCGTCCCGCGTGTTAATCGGCCGGTAATAAGCGCGTTTAGCGCGTCTTCCGCACACTGCACGCGCTTTTTTTCCATCCTCCTAGCAGGCGCGTGCCTTCCCCCTCCTTCCCTCGCATTGTATATGGTATACGGGGCGCGAGCACGCGATCCCGCGGGCGGGTGTGGCGGCGACGGCGGCGACACGGGAAGTTAAATCGTTAAAGCACGTCTGTCGTCAACGAAGGTATAGAGCAGTGTATGCGTGTGTTGTGTGTTATGGCTGATTGTCGACGCGCGCTGCGTCAATCTTTGTTAGCGCGGGATGCTGTGGAATGCCTGCTACCGCTGCTCTCAATTTGCGAATCATCGTGTGCAGCTTTTTTTTGCGCCATAAGCGCTGACACGAGCATCATCAGCGACAGCGCGCGTAACCCGACACTCGCTGCTCGAGCGGTAGCACCGTGTGGGTGTGTGAGTGTACTTTCTTCAAACGAAGTCCGCTGAGTGTAGAAGTTTTTCTATAATATAATGTATATAGAATTACCCTGGTAGAAATCGCACCAATATAACTGCAGGCCATCAAACTAATTTATGACTAGTTTAAATATAGTTTAATAATATTCTATTGAAATTAGGCATTTATTGACTTTTTTCTGGTTAGAATTTTTATGAGACTTTCCAATTTCGTTTAGCAAACTAATAAATGTCCAGAAACTAGGATAGTAAAAATATATATTTTAATAGGGTAGTAACCAGACAGTTCTGCTGTATTTTTATTGCAGTGTCCATCATATTTGAATGCACAAAATAATAATTTCAAGTAGTTTTTGCCTATAAACTGGTCATTTTACATATTCCATTTTATTTGTGCCAAATAGAGTTTAAAGAAGAGTTTCACAAAGAGACAAAAGTTGGGCAATAAAACTACCCATTTTCAAGGTATAGTCGGGGTAAAGACTGTAAAAACGGTATAGTTGGGCGAAAAACTGTTTAAAAAATTGATACGATTATTATTGTTAAGTTTGATGCGCTACGATAATTTGCGTATAATAATACATGTTCTTTATTGTTTTTGTTACAGCGAGGGCAGAGAAAAGGTGCGCGTCTCGCTGCTAGGGCCTACTCCATTCCCCTCGACGCCCGGTGTCCTCTTGCTGGAACCAATAGGACCGCCGGTGGACATCATGGCCGCTAGTCCCGCTGAACTTCTCACCGCCCACACCGACCACACAATACCCACCTATCACACACAAATCAGGTAATTATATATTTACTTATTGACCTCCACCATTATAATATAGTAAGTTTATGATGGCTATAGAATGAATTTTTGTACTTTTTGCTTTATATATATATTTATATAATAATACGGGCTCAGAAAGGCATTAAACGCGCTTACATATAAATAACAAAAATCCTTTTATATAAAGCCTGCAGCACGCGCGTGGTACATCGAGATTAAAATTAAAGCATCTCCCCGTATAATATTTATATAACCCCGCCCACGATAGCGAGAGAAAATACCGGTTAGTAAGGCGAGTTTAGCAAGAAAAAAAAAGAAATAATCGTAGCATAGTGTGCAGCGCGCAGCTCGTGACGATGATAACACACACAGTCATATGTTCACATGCACACAGCTCTTGAACGCGTGCACGTGTACTCGACGACGCGTACAATAGGTCTGGTGTAAATAATTTGCGGCACCCCACAACCAGCGCGTTCTCGCTCCCCGAGTGTGATACACACACACACATATAACATATATGTACCCGTCAATAGACCGGAAGTGCAGAGCGCTCTCTTTTTACCTCGCTATCGAGGTGTAAAGTCCCAGCGGGATGAGAATCGAGCCGCGCCGTTATCGCGCTCTTTTTATCCCTTCCCGCGGCCGCCTCTCGATAATTACACAGTGAATTTGCAATATGTAACACACGCGCCAGCGCGACAGAAAAAGCGATATACAGACACGGTAAGGTGGAACGAGCGTCTATATAGGTTGGATTGAATGGCGGAGTTTTTGCGTTCGAGAAAGATCGCTCCGAGTCTTATCTTCCGCGGCTTTTCTGTAACGCCGTTCGTATATGTACAAATAGATACACACATACTGTACGCATATAAATTATATATATACAGACTTCCTTTCTTACGTGCACGGACGACGGCACTTGTCGTGCCGAATCGAATGCCTCTCTCGCGATTGTCTTATGTATGTGTGTTATATATATAGCGTCGCGTCTAGTCTGGCGCGGAGGAATGTCACGGGGGCGGATCGCGACGCTCGCGGCCGTAAACAATGGGACGCGATGATCGGACGAATTCGTCGCTAAATGAAAGACAGGAGTTGAAGAGAGAAGAATACGACGGTATTGGACTCGATGAGAAATTTTATAGCCGACTATATAGAGTTGATGACGGCAGTGTAATGGAATTATCCTTTTCGATTTGGTCGAGCGTGATTTGATTAATGGAGGGATATCGATTGAGCGAGCCGAATTAATGTTATATATTTTAAATTGACCATAAATGGGGTAATGGGAATTAAATGTGGCTCGAATTGATTTTATCGCAGGAAAGTAGAAAATATAAAATATTATACACAGCTTTAAGAAAAGTCGTTTTTCTATATATTCGATTTGATTAATAGAACCTATATATACACTAGCAATAATCCCAAGAACCGCCAACACCAAAGAATATAATATAATACATATTGGTTCAACCACTCTTTCACACATTATTACCTATATATAATACACACATGATCCAATTTCTCGTCCACAATACCGCAGACTCTTTATAACTCTCATCGCCCCCTCTCCTATCCCTCCACCGGTGAATGGCAAACGAAAATCCGATACTCCGCAATTAAAGACTGTATATCGCGCGCGGCTCGTCTACAGCATAAGCGAAAGCTTTCACCTCTAGAGAGAGAGAGAGAGAGAGAACCGAGAGCGTCGGCCGGTGCCGTTCACAAAGCAATCATGCGGAAAATCGCGAACACTGCAGCAGCAGCAGCAGCAGCACGTCATCATCGTCGATGTACACGGGGAAAAATCTGGAGCATACTAAATTACCGGTGTGTATGGAGCGCGCGAACGGGCTATACTACTCATCTCCATGCGAAAATGCAGGCTTGCGCGTGGCGGCTTTTTTTAAAGGTGTATGAAAGCCGCACTCGCGCGCGTTGTTGCTGCGTTAGCGCGAGAGAGATCATCAGTTGGGGTGAATTTTTAAGTAGGTTATATACGAGGTGCTTGGCCCTCTAGTGGTTTACCGGAACCGAGTACGTGCTGTTGTTCGCGGGAAATATAGGTTGTTGTTTATTCCCGTATCGATTTTTCTGCAACATGATTCATAACAACCTGCCCTCGAAACTAAAAAAACTGTAGGTACATAACATCCCCGCGTTACACCTTCTTCCCGCGTCCTTTATTCCTACACCAATAATAAAATCAAACCATCAACGGGGCACAGCCCTCTGCACACGCTATCTAGCTAGCTATATGGCACCTTGCCTCCACCGCTGCCAGGGTCTGCACATCCGCGGTCCGCTCTCTCTCCGCACGGCAGGAGGGCGGAGGAGGCGGTGTGCAGAGTCGAGCTGTATATATATTCGCGCGAATATGTATATATACGCGTGCACACACACTTACGCGAGTAGGTGCGCTTGCGAGGATGGAGGATCGATATAGCGTGGGTGAGCGAGCAGCAGCAGCAGCGACAGCAGCGGGCGGCGCTGCGAACCGAGCCGAGCCGAGCCGAGGCGGCGGCGGCAGCGGAGGCTATAGTCACCGCAGCAGCAGCAGTAGTAGTCGGCTGCATACACCGACGACGACTACGATACCAGTAGCAGTCGTCGTCGCCGCCGTGGTACCTTCTGCGACCGGTGTTTGTGTGTGCGTTTACGCAGCAGTAGCAGCCGCTTATTTCGTGTGTGCGTGTTGTTGGGGAGCTTTGTGTTCTCGTCGTCGTCTGCTACTGCTGTAACAGACTGGTAACAGACCTGTGTTTATCGGAGTTCTTGGTAGCGGCGGTAGCGGGAGCAACAAAAGCTACCCGTTGTCCTGTGAGAGAGAAAGAGAGAGAGAGAGAGGGGAAGACCTGGGTGCGTGGGTGGTATATACGGCAGAGCGTTGCAAACATACTCCTGGTTGCATAATGCACGCGCCACGCGTATGTGTGTGTATATACATGCCGATCTATGTGTGTGTATACGTGCAGGGGAGCCGCCCGGGCGAGGAAAACGCAGCTGGAAAATCGAAGTGGGAGTATAGCGGAGCTTTTCGCGAGGAGGGCGACGGCTCTCGGCACCGCGTGCAAGAATAGCCGCCCGTGCATTTTCTGCGGGAGGATCCCCTGACCCGCCTGCTTTTCTTCTTCTTCTTGGGCGCCGGCGAATTTATAACCGCGGTTATTGCTGTAGTTGTTTTACGCATAGTGTGTGTGTGTGTGCTTGCGGTTATACAGTTCTTTCCGATTTCCCGGGTGGCGGCCCCTGGCGCGACAGATATACGGTGGGAAAAGTGCGAAAGGTGTAGACCTGTGTGGCTCCAAGTGAAATCGAGAACGAGGCACGTGATGTGCTGTACATACACGCTGGCGATATAAAGCATACCTGTAGTACTAGGAGCCGTGGAAATTGATTTGCGCGAGAATAGGGAAATGAGAAAACGCTGGTGCGGACGTTCGTTGTATATTTTAGAGGCGGCGGGTTATACTGTCGGCGTTCTCGAAGCTTCAATTTCATTTTAATACTCTAATAATCTTTCGAGCGAGGCATTAAATTATAATTGGCGAACGGTCGAAAGCTCACTGTGCGTGTGTATAATATGTATACGCATGCAGCGCGAGCAATCGACGAAATTAGCCAGCCGTTTTTCCTATTATAACTACGTTCGTACTCTCGTGATTTGTTATACTCGCGCGATTTAACGGCTGAACTTATTACAAGCGGAAACATCATTGTAATGAGGCGCGTAAAACATAGAAGTGCGCGCGCGCGCGAAAAGAGAGAGGAAAATATATATATATATATATAAGTCGGCGAACGAGCTTTCATCTCGGGCATATTTCCTGCGCGGCGTAATTTAAATATATTAAATTCGCGGATGCGAGAAAAGCAGGTGATGATAGGTATGCCGCGAGAGAGGAATAAAAAAAACGGGAGCTCGTAATTCTACGTGAGAGAAAGGCAATTAAAATTCTAGCGCGACCGTAAAATCTTTAAGGTTTCGTATCTCGAAAGAAATATAATTCCCTCGGTCGGCCGCGAGATATAGGAAAGTCTGAGTCTACGCTCCGATATACAGTTTCTCTTAACAATCCATCGCCGCGATATTTCCAATAATGATCTCGCCGTACCACAATAATACACCCGAATCAATTCTCCTATATATTTATATCATTGAGCATTCGGTGTACCGACTCATTACAATTGCGCACGCGCGAACAAAAAATAAAATAACAAACCTTCCGTCCTTGTACGCGTGTTTAACGCCCTTATATACACTCACACCTATATCGTTCCCGCCAACGTGGGCTTATACGCAGGTATATATATGTACATGTACGTACGTCCGGCGCTGACCGTTCGCGCATAACGAGGTTAATTCGGCTTAACGCACCCTCAACACATTCGCAGTTGCGTCGTCGGCGATTCGTCTATTGCCCTTCGCTTAATCGCGCCAACGTCACACACAGATACCGAGGCACTCGGTACAGTGCATATGTTTTATACTTGTTGCCATCGGCAGTATAGCAGCACTTTTCGAGTGGTGTGTGCTACTGCCAGGATATGCCGCGGCGTGTATATAGTAATGTTTACATCCGGAGACGAATTTAGCTCCCGCGAATATATATTATATATGCACATGAGAATGTGTTGGCTTGTGCCACGAAGTGGCGGAATTAATGAGTTTCTATTCAACGTTAAAATCACGCGCGGGCTTCCAATCCAATTAAACCGCGCGAAATCTCGGAATTCCGTTAAAGAAAACTCAATTACCCGCAGAGAGAGACACACACACACGTGCGCCCACGCACTCACGCACACGTGTGTGCATGCGCGCGAGAGCCAGACGCAGAAATGCGCAGCAGCAGCCCTGACCCACATTCGGCTCTCGCTAAGGGAATAACCCTCCTCCCCAACCTGCAGGAACTGCAGCGTCCCACCCCCATCTCCTCTTTGCTCTTGTTCTCCAGTATATACTATGTATGTATACTATACGCGGCCGTGCACATCAAATGAAGTGGAAAAAATGTCGCGCGCGAGGATGGAAGGAAGGAAGGATCGAGAGGAAAGTCCAAATTAAGACTGACGTGCGCGCAGTATTGGCTCGAACTGTAATTTGATATCCGCGCGGCATGGCTAATTATCCGGCGCGACAGGATTGTAATATATGGAAATGAATCGAGGTGACGCCGGTGACTGGGAAGCTCGCGCGCCGGGCTGATTCGATAATGCGCCTATTGTGTTTCGTGCACGCGCTCACGGGTTATAATGACATAACTGTTTTATTTCTCAATATGGCAAGTGCTGCCCGAGAGTGGCGTGGTTGATTTTTTTTTTCTATAGCTGGGATATAGTTCGAGGTTCTATTATAGTACCGGGCGTAGAGAAGAATTATGAGAGATACCGTTGTATACTGATTGATTCTTTTTTTGTTGTTTGTTTTTTTCTTAATTGAATATAACGAGCCAATGACGATTGCGAGTAGACTAAAATAAATCACAGTATAAGCGGGGTATCTGTCTCTTTATAATCCGGCGCGCGCTTTTTTCTTTCCCCGAAGAACTCTTATACGATGCACGATGCCCGTGCAATACTCGGCAAAAAGTATTCGCCCATTGGAAGCCGTATACGTATGTACGTGTACACACTCGCGTGCTCACGGAAATCGATATTATACGCCCCGCGTATGTACAGTCGCGCGTGTGTGTATGTATATATGAGCAAATCCAGAAATGTTTAACAAATTTGTCGTGAGCTCGAATCGGTGAAAAATTATCTTTTGAGGCGCAACGTTCGGCCTTGAATTTTCTGTTTCTATTTGTCTTATAATGTGAGAGGAACATGTCGAACCATAAAAAAAGATTATAGACATAGTTATTAAAAAAGGTCTTTAAAGAAAATGACGTTTTAAAAGTGAACCATTCAGTTAGAAGAGTCGTTTAAAGATACATGTTTAAACGAGAAAATAAAACTGGAGAGAACGAGTTTTCATAAGCTTTTTACAAAATTAAATAATTTTGACTATATTCTTATTTATAGAGTTATGCTAGGTCAAGGATTAACGTTAAGTCATAAAATTCTTCATATTTTGTATGATTTTTCGCTAAGCTTTGAATTACGCAACTTTGAAAGAAATGAACATTTTTTTAATTTTGAAAGAATCTTATGAAAGCTCGTTTTCTTGAAATTGTATATTCACGTTTGAAAGTTGGTGTACAAGCATTTGTAACTGAATGATTCTCATTTATTGAAACGAGGACTTTTCAAAACTTTCTTTAAGAATTTTTGTATAACTGGAAAACTACTTATATCTCAAACTCTTTTTCAGTGGTTGGACATTTTTCTCATAGAAATAGAAAACTCCAGATTTAATGATATACCGAGAAAAAAAAAAGAAATTATAACGACTCTATCTCACGAAAAGTCATTAAACTTTTGTGGATTTGCTCACATACATATTATGCATCGGCAGGGGCGCACAGCCAGTTTTGCGGGAATCACGAGACAAAAGCGCCGCCCCATTCATCTAGTCGGCATATATATACAGGGCGCGATACAGAGACAGAGAGACCGAGAGCGATATCTTCTACGTAGTGTGCAGTAGACGGGAAAAGCTCATCCAGTGTCATTGTACCCGTCGACTGGAGGTAGCTTCTGCAGGACCTGAAAAAGAAGAAAAATTTCTATGGGCGGGGTTTTCTTGTATATGAAAATGGAAGGATGGATTCTATATAGAATGTGTTGTGCACATCGCGGGAGTTTAGGTGGACGATTTGTACGGGGATTTTTGGCACAATGCGCGCGTGAAATGCTCTAATTTTTGTTATACTCGCGTATATTGGTTTTATACCTCGACGGGTGATTTGTCACTTTTTTATCCCGGGGATTTAAAGCAACGGAATTGTGTTTTATATACATCCTTCCGAATAAGACGTTCGAAGGAATCATGCGCTATATTCAAAGTGGACTTTTATAACTCGCACATTAGCACATATAAAAGAAATCGTATAGTCATCAGCGTTTAAGGTTTCACTCGGGCCTAAACGAATGAGTAATTCGTGATATAAAATATGAGTGCAAATGACGGGGTTGGGCTATAAAAAGCGCGAAGCATAATTTTCCTCGTTAAACGATTTCTCGCGAAGCCCGCGCCAGCAATAGATCACCTCGTATAATAACATATATAGGCCACCTTGAATTTAACGCCCAAGCTCGCCGGGGAGCAAACAAACATTATTTTTCAACACTCTAAAGTATATAATAATATTTTTCCCGCTGCTGCGCATGATTCACGACTATTTACGGATACTTTATGTGCACCCACCGCGTCTGCATCGCCTGTTTCAGCATTTACGTATATAGAGTTTTAAAAAACCTACTGCGCCACCGTGCAAAGACCTCCGAAGTAGTAGCTCGAAATGAGAAATTATTGATCCAGCTGTCTTTCTCTTCGCGCGTAGTTTCCGAACACGAATGCCGCACGTAGCTCTCGGTGTTTTGCAGCGCGGAGGAAGTACAATGTGTATATATATAGGTATATCCCCGCATAATACCAACTCGGTTTCACGGAAAAATTCTCGAGAGGCCAATTGCACGGCCGCGCGCGCGCGAGACGGCGGACTTTGAATGAGCAGCCGCAGGACTCTCGTGGGTGTAATATGGGTCAGAGGTCATGCGGACTAGCTCGAAATGGGTTTTATGTATATATGCAACGTTGCCGGCGCCGCTGCCTCGCTTTCTCGTTACGCTTTGGAGGTTCCGAGTCCGTTAGTCTCCTGGCGCTTTCCTTTCTTTCGCTCCTTCTTTTTGTCGTTTTTTTTTGGTAGCGTGCGCGTGATAATAGCACCTTTGTGCAGCCTGTTCGAAGCGTGGTATTAGGTTCGGAGTATAGGTCTATATGCACCTGCGCGAAATGGGAAACAAACGGATTAGAATATTGGAGTTACCAGCGATCCGTGATTGCCGGCTGCTAGAGGGTACAGTGTAGGTCGCGTAGAATATTAAAGGCATAATAAAAGTGTATAATAGGACAAAAGATTTTAATGTTTAAAAGTTCATATCGAATGATCTCTCTCCTTTCGCTGCATAGATCGACGATAGATTCTCCTCAACGAGCCTCGCTATAATCTTCCCCCGAAAATAGCGCAACAACGGCTCTCCGCGCGCGCACTCGAAAATATAAAAGCCTCATGTCGTAAAAGATTTACACCCGCAACACTCTCTTATATCCCCGCGCGAGAAACGCCCATCCAATCAGCTGAGTCTTCGCACACCCGCGCTCGATTTCGTGAAGTATACTCCCCTCTCTCTTTCTTTCTCTCTCTGTCTCTCTCGAAGCAGAGCGTAAGTAAAAATTGTTTTCCACGCACCGAGCAGAGCCGAAGAAGAAAAAAGAAGTGGCGCGCGAACTCCCCGTTGCCGTCACCGTCGGTCGAGAGGAGGGGGAGCGAAAAAGCCGGGAAAAGAATTCCGCGACCGAAATAACCACGTGGAGGAGAGCGCGAAGAAGAAGCAGGAGCAGAAGAAGAAGTAGTAGTAGTAGACGATGGCTCGTCGTCGCTGCTACCAGCGGCTGTAGTATAGTTGGTACATCTAGTGCGCGGTCGAGTGATTATTTGGTGCGGCGGCGACTCACGAATTCAATATAGTGTAACGACGCAGTTATTTATGTGAAAAGTTGACGTGCCGGTGACGATGGTACGCGCTACCGCTAGCCGTTGCAGTGGCGAATGAGAGCGACGGAAGTAGAAGAAGAAGAAGAAGTTTGAGCGACGAACTAGACGAAAGGAGTTCGAGTGCGTGAGTCGAGGCACGATGACGACAACCCACGGCGGTCACGTGTACTACGTGATCAAAGTGCCCAAAGATGGAGGAGGAGACGTTAATACGAGGTAGATTTCGTCACCGCGCGCTCTCGATCCCTTATACCGTTATTTATACACGTTACATATATATGCGTATGCCCATACTGACCTGGCTTGACTGTATATATATACATATATACATAGCCTATTATTATGTACACCCGTCACGATAAATATCGATACCTCGCGCAAGCTCGTTGTCGTCTTCCACGGCGCATGCCGTCGGTGAGGTGCAATCAACGTATAATGTTCTTTTCTTGTTCTCGTTGAAAGCAATAACATCCCGACTCTATATATATTTCCTGCACATTTCTATATAATATAATGATATCTATCCTATACCCATAGCGCTCCTTATCAAACCCGATATCCACATTGGCTTTATACGATCGCGCAGCGCTGCGACCGATCCTAATTAATCCGATATTCAATCGCATTTCCTCCCTCCCTCCCGATGATAGCGCACCGCTGCGTTATCGGCCTGACCCATATAAAACAACATTTTTTTCCTCTCTCTCTTTCTATCTATCTCCCTCTTTTTCCCCATAAAACACAAGCCACAGCTTTAGGTGCTGTATACTGCACTCTCCGCGGATATAATATACACACACAGAGGTAGCATACAGCAGCCGGTCGAACTTGCGCTTATATATACGACGGCTTCTACTGCTGCTGCTGCTGCTGCACTTATCGACCTGTTCGACGGCGAGCTTTACCCCCGAGTCGCGTAGGTATTGTATATGTATATACCCGCTGTTCTTTTTCCTTACTCTTTCTCCGTCTCTCTCGCTGATGCTGCCTCTCTTGGGATTGCCTCTTGTTCTAAATCGTGCGCGGTACACACACACCTATCAAGTTTAGCCCATGCAGCGAGAGGCAATATGTTATAACCTTGCTAGCCTACATACACGCGGGACGGTCGGTGGTTATAAAAGACAATGGGGCTTTTGAGAGATTTCCGAGAAAATTTGCTGTCTTGCTGTTTGTCGCGTAGAGGATTCCTTCTTTTTTGGAGCGACAAGTGATGTGTATATGTGGGTCGCAAGGGATGGCTATATACTCATCGGGAACTTTGTGTGTGTGTGTGTGTGTTTATATATGGGAACGCGGAAATGTGCTTTATTATAGATTGCGCGTGACCCCGATAAAGGGCTATCAACCACCTTATCGATTATATCCTATACCCTTTTATAAATCGAAAAGGAGAACTTTGGCATTATTCGCACCGGTTGCGACCCTTATATATACATCACACACCATGCGGCAAAAGGTCGCCGACTACTATACACATGTTATACACACACGCACACGCGCGATATTATCGACACTGAGCCGCCACTTACGTGTTGCAGCTCGCGCGCGCGGCAGAGGTGAAGTACCTAGAGTTGGCATATCTTCTATTCTCGGTTACGTCGGACGAGGCCGGTTCTATGTCATCGGTCTATAACCCCCACGCGCGCGCGCGCGTTTCCTACCCGTGCGCGGCTCTAATCGCTTTCCGAGAAAGTAGCTCCTCTCGCCCCAACCGTCGGCGATCTATATTTTTAAGTATATATACATGCGCGAGCTTGCGCCATCGTCAAGGCAGGAGGCTTTCCGAATTTCTTCTTTTTCTTTTTTATATATTCACCAACATTGGCCTTGACTGCGAGAGTCTGTTATTCCTTCGTTTTTTCCTTTCAGTACAGAAAATGTCCGCTGTAAGCGCGATGAGAGAGAGAGCTTGCGCAAGCCGCGGTCAACAAAACACCTACGCGCGCGCGTCAGTTTCGAGTATAGAGTGTAGAAAGAGACGACGCGATGTGTGTATACCTATATAGGCGTACCTACGGTAGAAGAACAGAAGCTGCTGCGCTTCTTTATTTCGTAATGCTTTACCTTAACCCAGCTGCAGCGCGTTAAAACTTTATTAGTCGGCGCTTGGCCCGCTTCCAAATACGCCCGCCATGCTCCTTTCTCTCCACCTGCCCACCCACTTCTCTCTTTCTTTTGCATATGTATACGTGTGTCACTTCGGGTGCATCTTTTTAATTTTTCGAGAAGCGAACCGTGACTATCGGCCAAGCGAGAAATGTACGCCTCTGGTGTTGGTGTATATGATAGATACACAGGAGACTCTGTACTCGTGCCGAAATTACCACTTTCGAGGACTCACAAGAGCTTTCCGGACGCGGTCCTCGATTCGCCATTTCCTCTCCCGCCGATAACGAACTCGCCGTCCTGGAATATTACTTCCCCTCGTACCCTGGCTGCTGAGCTCTCGCCCACGCTAATGCACTCTAAATATCGCGCGCGCCCATTCATCGCGTGTGTGTGTGTGTTCATACGTATACGCTTCAGTGTGTACACACGCTGTTTGTTTTGCTTTTGAAATTAGATTCGGAACGAACTTGAAAAGCTCCCCTCTATATATCTGCATGAAAGAACAAATATTGCGTTTGCATCCAAACCGCGCGATGACTCACCCGCGCCACTATACACATCACGCATCACAAAAACTGCGCGCTTTCGCAACCGTAAAAACCTGTATATTTATACACACAACTTAAACGCTTGCGTAGGTGGCCTCGAACTCAGCCTATAGGAAATTTCAAAACAACGCGCCATACAGAGAAGAAAAGTTCAGCGCTGATAGGCGCACATCGCAGCGGCGACACTTATAGTTAGGCGTATAAGCTGCGCGAGAAATGCGCCCAAGGTTCGGATAATGAAGCGACACGAGCCGGTTAGTAGCTATAAAGGTGTTACATGCGCGCGTGTGCGTTTTTCTGCGCTAAAACAAACGATAGCGCGCTAAAAGCGGCGACTGACGCAACCACACCGCGCGGGAATAACGACACACGTGCTAGTGGTTTGCCTCGCGACACGTGAGGCATTCGCGCGCAAAGATTATAAACGATATATGCGCTTATATATGTAAGTATAAGTGAGTGTCCCCTCCGCGCCATCGTCGTAAAATCCTCTCGCGGGCTGCATTAAAAGTACATCAGCGACGTTTTACAGCGCGCCGCGGCGCGATCTTCTTATCGGGCACGACTTTTATGGAGCTTTGGAGTGTATACGGCGGCAGAGGGGACACTTTTTCTATTAGTAAATCAGGGCAATTTAACTTCGTCTTCGCCTAACGAAGTCGGCCAGTGGAGTAAGATCTTTATATGCACTACATGCGAGCGCCACTTTATCTATCTCTTTCTTGTGTCCTGTTGAGTAATGCAAATCGCGCGGTCGTGTATATCTTTCTCTTTGTATTCGCAGCGCCTAATTGCAATTGCGATCTTTTTATATACACACGCACACACGTAGACGTTAACGAGGAAACGCCATTGTATACCTACTCGCAGGCGCGTGACATCAGACCTTTAAAAAAAAAACTGAAGAAAAAAACGACAAACCCGCGCGAAAAAGCTCGCGTAGATAATAATAGCTGTATATAATCGGACCGGGCTGATCTTTATTGCCGCGTGCATGCGCGCTGGTAATTAGACTCGATTCAATGTCACAGCGCGTTAAAAGTCAGTGTCATAGGACGCAATACACTCGCGGAGCAAGGAGCGGCGATCGTCTGTTGTGTGTTGCGTCGCGGTTCATTGCGTGTAAACGTCCTATTCATTGCGTTTCTGCGAGTGCGATGATGTCAATTGCACTGCGCTGCAGATATATAGCGAAATTTCTCCCCACGCGCGAATCAACGCTGCCCATTCATATATTTATATACACAGTATATTTGTGAGAGACAATCTCGGGTTCTCTTTTCAGAATGCATTTATGTCCTTTTCAATGCAGGCTTGAATGGGGAGGGCTTTATATAGTACGGAGGATGCATTTGCATAGTAAAAGTGCGTTTAAGGCGCAAACTTGTTTTATGAAGTTGCTGTGTGTATGCGGTGGATGGGTCTCAAGTATAAGTAAACACTGTTTCAAATTCAAAGGGGGTGCTATAAATATAGCGTAAATTCTTTGTTAGGTAGTTTAAGAAGTGCCCGATATAAACTGCCATACTTACATTTTTTATTTACTTTTCTATAGGATATATTTGAGAGACAAATTGACTTTCGTCTATATACGTGCGAAAAAACCGGTATTTTCTAGCTACAACGAGTGGCTTAAACTTGACGTACATACGTTTTATTTTTCCTGCTTACATAAGCCAACATACATAGATACCTCACGCTATATAGTCTATTTTGAAGATAACCATAACTCTCTTTGTTTTCGCGTAACCCGGAATAATAATTTAAAAAAAATTACTCAACCTAAATACTCCATAAACCAGGTGACAAAACTAATTATCATAACGACATTCCAGCACGGACAGCGGCTGGGACAATCCGTTCAGGCCGGACGGCGACCTGTCGCGCGAGGCCGACGAGATCGTCGAGCTGATAAAGGGTGGCAAGCCGATAACGCCGACGCCCGGACAGAACGCGCCCGCATTGCCGGGTAGCAAGACGAGCGGACAGGACCAGCACGATTCGAGCTCGTCGCCGCTCCTCGACGCGACGAACAACCTGCACAACACGAGCTCGGCCTCGCCACGGCTCAGCCAGGGCAACGGCAACGCCCACAGCACGCCGATCAAGCCCTCCAATAATCAGCAGCCCGTTAACGAAAAGGTATATAATGTACTTCTTCTTTTTTTTTACTTCGAGAGTGACGCTGCGAAAGAGCAGAAGTAGAGCTCGCGAGCGTGACGATTATACATTTATCTTTACGTGTGTACAGATGGGCTTCGTTTTTTCTCTTTTCCTTTTGGTGTATATAGTGACGCGATGACGCGATTCGATTTTTCATGTCGAATGCGGCGCGAAGGACACACCCTTGGCGCGAGAGCCTTTTCAATCGGCCTTTATGGATGATACGCCCGCCGCGTGTGGTGTAGGTTTCCAGAGTCATGATTTGAAAGGATTCTCCACGCGGGCTCGATTGGAGTTGGAGATAGCGCGCGCGGTATTCTTGCGGTTTTATGATTTATCGAGGGAGGCCGCGGTTCGGTCGCTTTTCTTCACGACATTGAGAGGCGGTGTTTCGGAGCGCATTGGAAGCGCGTCAGAAGTGGATGCGAGCTATAGGACGTAAAATGGTGTTGGATTCTTCTTGACGCTTTCATTTTTAACGAATTTTTCGGTGAAGCACAGGCGAGATTTAGACGCAACTCTCGTTAAGAATTTAAACTCGCGTAATCAGTGATCGACTTGTGTATTATATAGGGTATAAAAATCAATACAGTATATATCCGCGAAATGAGGTGGTAAAGCGTACAAAGCGGAATATTGATTTATCTTTAGAAAGGCTCCGTTTTTTAAAGTACCTCTGGAATAAATTTTTCCGCTGAAACATCAGACGGATTTACATTAATACTCAAGCACCACTCAAGCCTATTAAAATTTCATCGTCGTCGTCATCATAAATCGAGATATCCCTTCATCCCACCGACAATACGACGATGCATATATCAACCACTAACGAGCTTATTTAAAACTTTCCAGAATACGGCCACGGTGGAGGTGGGCCGAGTGACGGCGGCAGGCCCAGGCGACGCCTCGCAGGTGGAGCACGTCACCCTGAAGAAGAAGCCCAAGTGCAAGTGCTGCGTACTCCAGTAACGGAGCCCCGCCCTCCTGCGCCTCCTTTCTCGAGCGCCTCTCGCCGAGAGACGACGACGACGACGACGACCACGACAACAACCACGACGATGCGCGTCCCGGCCTTCTGTGTCTGTGTATTTGTGTACTGAGCGCGAGGGGAGAGACACTGTGCACTCCCCCTCGAGCAGTGCTAGACGACGAGAGAGGCACGCACGACTTTCGTGATGATGAGGACGACGACAGCGGCGAAAGAATCGAGAGAACGAAGTCTATTGAAAATATATTGTAGATACAGAGATACAGATAAATAGTAGCTATCTATAATAGCTTAAGTGCTTTTACTATTGTGGTTACTAGACGACGACGACGACGACGACGATGACGGCTACGACGACGAAGACGCCGCGATGCGGGGAGAGATTGGGACGATCGTGTGTGCGTGTGATGGAGATGATCGACGACGAGCGATTTCTTTTTGTTTCCTCTTCCACAGCGCTCGCGCGCGCGCCCGCCGTCGGCGACGATAATGGATGTTTTTGGGAAAGGAGGATGAGTAGAAGGCGCAACTTATTGGTCTTCGATCCCAGTGATGAAGAATGACGACGATGACGGAGACGACGATGATCACGATGATGATGATGGAGAGCGACTCGCGCGCATAGAGTTACGTATTGCGAGCCAACGCGCGGAATTTTATTGCGATTCTTTCGAGGGGAGAAATTCTTGTAAATATATATACTATTATAAACGATTATAGCGTGAAAGAAAAAAAAAGAAGAAGAAGAAAACTTTGCGATCGCAGAGTATAAGCGAAGATTTACGCGGATCATGAAGGATGGCGGAAAATGATGATGTGAAATGAGACGACGGGGAGATATATAGACAGATATAGCGTGTGATGCCGTAGAGACGGAGGGAGCAAATCGAGTCCGATTTTAAAAAATATGAATATGTGTCGTATTATAAATTATTTTAACTTATTCGTTTAGTTCGTTTTACTATTATTACTATTCTTATTATTATTATTATATTATTATTTCCGTATTTTGTAAGTCGTTTTTAAATGCAATGAGGAAATATATGGAAATAAAAGACAAGTTTTAACGAACATCAGGATTGCTCCTC
Source organism: Torymus auratus (assembly GCA_900474315.1). Classification (NCBI taxonomy): domain Eukaryota; kingdom Metazoa; phylum Arthropoda; class Insecta; order Hymenoptera; family Torymidae; genus Torymus; species Torymus auratus. The sequence goes on from UXGD01001543.1 coordinate 30,046, forward strand.
CGAACTGCGCTCTCCAATTGCTGCTAGTGCACAAATTATTATTAAATGTAAGATGATGGCATAATTTCGCAAGAGAGAAAAATAAACCATAATAAGCTGGTAATTCACAGCTCTTAGGCAGCTATACCGAAGCGTCTTTTTTATTATTATTATTTTTATTATAATTATTATTATTTTTAATCCTTTGACCAATCATGCAAGCTATTTAGATACATGCGCGCGTGCACGCAGAAGTTTTTAATTTATTGTCTTTTATTTTTTTTTTTTGTTCTTATGTTTTGAATCTTTTTTTTTTCTTCTCGGCCCCTCTTGCTCGCTCATTTTTGTCCGGAAAGAGGCTCAGGTGCAGAGACGATGACGGCGATGATCGTCGACTTGTCACGTCACGTTCCCCCCGCGTAATCGGGGACGGTCCAACGGATACTCTAACTCTCTCTTTGTTTTTATTTTATATAAATTAAATATACTAGAAGAAGATGATAATGGTGATGATGATGATCATAACGAGAATGACGACGACTCGGTCCTCAATCGACACCTCTGAGCGCGCATAAGTTTTCCAATTTTTGAAGATTCTATTGCAAGTTACAAGGGCGTACGCACGCGTATTGTGGTGTACGCGTGGTTTTTTCACTACGAGGTGTCGATTGAGAACGGAATCCATCGGATAAATTGAGAGAGACAGAGAAAAGTGTTTTAATGCCGCTGGGTTCCTTTTTACATTCAGTACCTACTTGTCCCGCATCATGCATAGATATTATTATAAATATATATACATGTAAAGAGTACGTGTACACAGACTGGCATCGATACATACATAATATTATATATAATCTGAACCTCTATATGTATATGTATATACATATAAATGCCTAGGCTCTTTTTAAGCTGTCGGATTTTTTAATTACATGTTCAGCGCGACACAGACAACCGCTTTTTAGTTCGGTCGACTAACGATTAACTCAGCGATCGCAGCGTTAATATATTATATGCACCGCATGAAATGAAATTTGTTGAATTTCACCGATAATTCGAAAGCGAGAAGATGAGAAAATAAAAAAACAAATAAAGAAGACAGAAATGATTGTTTCGGAATTTCTTCGTTTGTAGCGCGATATTGCTCGAACGTGTGGCCGTATGTGGCTCGACTGGGACTGCCGTCTGTTTGTACCTTACGTACTGTTCGATTAATTTTTAGCCGCGAATTGAACGTTCGATTGTAACGACGACGATAACGATGATGATTGTTTATTACTTCGATTTATTGGGAAAGTAAAAGAAAGAATAAAAAATTGTACATTCAATCGCATAATTAAAAAAAAAAAGACGCCGAGCCAAAGTGCGAATTGCGCGCGAGCGAGCGAGGCGACCGTTGACGATCGCGTGGCTCGGTGTCGCGCGCACAACGCGCCGTAGTAAGGGGATCTCAGAGCCGAGAGAAAACGCGCGTGTCAGAGGGACGATAATCCTTTTTAGCGAGCAGTGTCAAATCAAAGATTTTTTACCGACGACAAAGAAAATTCCCCCCTCAGATTTAGAAAAAAATAAAAAATGAAGACGAGAAAAAAAATAAGAGACAAGATTATTATACACACCGAAACACACGCCTGTCGCTACTGCTACCTACCTTTTTCGTATGTACGTAGTCGCGGATTATGAGTAAAAAAAAGGAAAATGAAACGAGCCTGGTTTATATATATGAATGAAGAATGAAGAATGATAAAATAAAACGTGTGGGACATGTAATTACTGTTCAACAGTCAACGTGCGGATATAGGGAGTGGCGCGAATCGATGGATAGGTGACCATTTACTATTTTAGAATTGTAAGTTCCCGCGGATGTTAAGATACTCGCATGAAAAACAAAACTGACATTAAAGAAAAAAAAAGTAAACAAAATAAATTATTGTAACATCTGTCCCGCGCAACTGTTGATTCTGCTGAGCTTACGGATATTAAACGAATATTAAATGTCTTGTTAAAAAAGAATCGTTTTATTCTTTGGCTTTGCTGTATACCTCATACACATTTCCTATAAATCCCGCCCCAACAACCCTTTTGTATTCTTATAGAACTAAAAATTCTGAAAAAACATGGCAGTTTTGTATACAATATACATAACTTTATCTGCAATATAATTGTTTCTCACGAAACTTAAATTATTACTTCATTGATGCACAGTACAAATCAATAATAGCATTATAGCAAATCATTACCTAATTAACGTCAAATAAAACCCAAACAGTAGCGCACCCACCGCAATCAGTTTTTGCGCTGCTTATTTAAAACCTCAACTCGCAAACTTTTAAAAATACCCAAACCATTACCTCATTGTTCTCTGAATACCAGCGAAAATCGCCGTCTGCAGAAAATACCTGTCTATAATACCAACACACAATAGACGCTGAGGGTACAAAGTGTGTAAGTAAATCAGCTCGCAGCATCACGACGAGAGGCGCTTCTACTCTTGCATGTGTGCGAATCAAGATTGAGGAAAGCCGACGTCGTCGGCTCCGCGCGGAGGAGTAAAAGTCACGAGCTTCTGTTAGGGTCAAGTATCGAAAAAATGCAAGGCTAGGTGGGTTGGTTGGTGTATCGAGGGATCGTCTCTCTCTCTCTCTCTCTCGCTTCGCGAACAAACGAATCACTATACGTATATATATTTTATACGCGAAGCACTTGTTACACAAACACGCCTATTCCATTGAAATTTTCAGCTAAAGTCACGATATGTACCGCAGGCGAAAGAAATTTCGATCTTTTTTTTTGTTCGTGAGTGCACAATGCATCTGGCACTCGTCGGCTCTATAAAGCAAATACCGTGTGTTTTTTTCGGGCGCGATAGGTGGATTATTCTGCTGTCGTTCGAATATGTGCGGTAGAGAGCAGACAGTACCAGCCTTTCTTCAACGCGAAGTTGTCGCTGATGTGATGTTATGTAACGGAAAACGGTTGCATGCGCGTTTGCGCTCGGTCTTCTTGAACCATTAAGGTGGCTCCGTCGCGAGATACATATATATAAATCTACACATATTTTACGATGCTTCCTTCACGTGTTATAATTTGAGAAACAATATAATGTAAAACAAGGCTTCTTAAAGTAACAAAAAAAAATTTTGTCGAAGAAATTTGAATATTGTTAAAGAAGATATCGGTAATTGAAAAAAAAAGTCAACAAAACCAATGAATCTTTTTCATTTTTCAACCGATTTTAATTTGCAACGTCTCATTTTGTTCCTTGTACAATTTCAGGATATGTTACCAATATTAAAATTGAAAAATGTTCAAAACATGCAAAAATACAACTATTTGTTTAACTCAACACATACATGAACCTATAAACAAGTCGATGTATAATCTTTGTAGATTATAAAAATTTTTCAATTTTCATATTGGTAACATGACCTGAAGTTGTACCAGAAACAAAATGAGACCTTGCAAATTAAAATCAGATGAAAAGTCAAAAAGATTAATTGGTTTCGTTGACTTTTTTTTCAATTAGTGATATCTTTTTTAACAATATTCAAATTTCTTCGAAAAAATTTTTTTTGTTACTCTAAGGAGCCTTGTTTCATATTATATTTTTGCGCTAATTATAACACGTGAAGTAAGCATCGTAAAAAAATTGTTGATTTATATATATACATCTCTCGCGACGGAGGCCCGGAGCCACCTTAAATGAAATAATTATATGATATAATTTAATTTTACATATACC
>UXGD01001544.1:0-33760 GCA_900474315.1 Torymus auratus
TTCTTGTTTATTATGGTATATAAAATGAAAATCCGCAGTTGTACTGCGTCCATCAAGTGGACTACTTTTTCTAGAGCAACTTCTTAGTTTTTAAGAAAATGTCAAAAAAGCCCTTTTCAAACCTCAGCCATTTAGCCCAAGATTCATCTACTCGAAGTTTCAAAAAATAAATTAAAATTATTCCTTTTTTTAAACATTAAAAAATGTTGATTCCTTCAAAAGCTACAAGGGTTTGAAGTTAAACGTCGAAAAGGCATAAAAATGCAGAAATCGCATGAATCGGCAGCGTCGCGACTTTGAGAGCATTTTAATGCCTTTTCGACGTTCAACTTGAAATCCTTATAGCTTTTGAAGGAATCAACATTTTTTAATTTAAAAAAGAGAATTGAAGCCCTTTTTCTATAGTTTTAATTTCTTTTTTGAAACTTAGAGTAGATCAATCCTGGGCTAAATGGCTGAGGTTTGACGAGAAGAGCATTTGTTGACATTTTCTTAAAAAGTAAGAAGTTGCTCTAGAAAAAAATAGGCAACTTGATGGACGATGCTCAACTGCGGATTTTCATTTTATATATTATAAGAAACAAGGAAAACCGGGCGCCGAAGGTGTGTTCGAACAAAATTTTCAAATCGTGATTTAGGGTTTTGCCCCAGCTTTGATGAGATTTGCACACATGTTCTGAATTATGGAAAAAGAAAAAATACGTGTCTATTCTTTTTCAATATTCCAAAAGGTCAATATAATAAAATTTTAAAGGAAACACCCAATTTGGTAAACGGTCCCCGGAAACAGTTTTTGCTTATAACTTGATGAGAACGACAAGAGATATCGAAAAATGTTTCCAATAACAGTTGTCGGGCTTTTTGAAATTTTACACAAGAATCACCATCACTTTTACTTTTTAGTAAAATCAAGCTTGAGAATACCACGCAAAAGTCTCCAGACGTGAGCGTGTCGGTGGCGCGTCTCGGCAACGCTCTGATGGATTCGCCGCCCGTGGGTGCTCTGTCTTATTCTTGTGTAAAATTGCACGCTCTATAACTTCGAAACATTTTTAGATATCTCTTGTCATGCTCAAGTTATAAGCGAAAAACTGTTTACGGGGGTAGTATTTTTTACGAATTAAAGGTGAACCTGGTGTTTTTGGAAGCTGCATTTTTTTTACCATCGTTTTAGTACCGCATGTTTTCATTTTAAATATAGCGTGAAGATAAATAAATACTATTTATAATTGATATAAACCCGATTGAGCGATAATATTCTAAAATAGTAGCAACAACGGTTAATTATAGGTAGGCGTAATTTAATCGCTCAATCGGTTTTATGTCAATTATAAATAGCTTTTTTCATTTTCTACGCTTAAAGCAAAAAAAAACTTCTTATATGTCAAAATATGTCTTGAATAGAAAAGAAATAAGTAAAGGCATTTCCATCGAACGAATGCAGAATATCGTCAATTATTGGTTATGAGATTAAATTTGCCAACAGACGTAAGCAATGTTTTTAAACATTATTTTTTTCATACTCTTAACCGTCTTCTTCGAGAAAGCAAAATAAAAATGTCTTGATTGTGAAAACTAAACCATTTGCATTGTTGTGACAAGGGCTTCTCTCTTACGTAACAGACAATACTTATTTATTTTACATGATATAATCTCTAATCTGTAATATATTATATTGTAATAAATTGAGGTACAGATTTTTTATTTTCAACATTTATGAGAATTACTAATCAGGAAACAGTAACAAGAAAAATTTGTGTAAAGGTAAAAATAAATGTACACAAAAACAGTAATTTCAATGATTTCTATTTATATTTGTCAGGTTTCTAGTTCGTCCTATGGCGAGACATTCGGTCGTACAAGAGCAGTCGCGCACACGTAAGTGAGAGAGACGTAGTATGGACATCATAATCATCATCATCATCATCATTATCACCTTTCTTTACTCTTCATATATATTTATATACGCGTGTATAACCGCTAAAATCTTTTGAGAATTTAAAAATAACGTCTATGAATGCTGAGAACACGTATAGAAATCGAGCAAAAAAGATAAATACGTACACACCTTGCATCACATTGCATATTACAATTGTCCATTCATAAATATTGAAAAAAGAAGTAATACAAATAATCAACAATTTACTTACGTTCATTCTTCCGCATACTATACTTACATATAGTTCTGCATTAAAACTCTCATTCATTTTTACTTTTCTTTTTCTCTTCCGCCCTTTCGCTCATGAAAATGTGTATACGATATATATGCACATGCGCTGTTTTTTACGCAAATGCATGTATGTGATATATTTATAATGTCAGAAAAATGTCGAATGTGCGTTAATCGATTTTAAAACACACCTCACACACATTCGCACATTCGTGCTCGTTGTTCTTCGTTCTTGCGACTAAATTTTTCTTTTTTTTTTATTTTACGTTTTTATTTTACTTATTTATGTATAAATACGATTGGTCATGCATATGATGAAATTTCTCTTGTCAATATAAAGTTAATCCCTTTCGTACATACAACACACTTCTCCTTTATTTGTATAACTTTTTCTATCGCTTCATTTTCATCACATTCATTGCACTTTCGAAAGTGCATTTACTATTTATATATATATTAATTTATTTTTACGCCACGTATTTTTGTTCATATGTATAAGTGTTTATATAATCGTACGTATTTACAAAAGGTCGTTCGTTTAATTGTTTTTTTTTATTTAATATCGCGAATCGTTTATTATAAGTTTATTCCTGAGTGACCGTTTAATGAGAGCCTTATGCAGTTTGTTGCATTGTTATCTCTTTCTTTTATCTCAGAGTTACTCTCCCAGTTCTCCCACTCACAACTTTTTTCTCAATTTGCCCTACACTTGATCTTTTGGTTTTCTTTTTTTTGTCGACAATGATGTATGAATGTGGATTTTGGTAAAATAGTATACCTGTTGTTATTATGAATCTTGGTTCATAAATAAGTTTTCATGGGAAAGAATAAAATAACAAAGATACGCATTGGTCGAGCAATTTGGTCTATTCACACAGTATAAACATTTGTTTGCCTTTTCTTTCTATATGTCGAATCAATATGCTAATCTCGCTTTTCACTTTGCTTCTTTTTCAATATTGTAAGATACTTGTGACATCGGAAAACAGCATTTATAAGAGTAAGACTTATCGGACAACATACGGGTTAAAAATCGGCTTTCTAATGGATGCATATATTTTATTTGTGAGAACCTTATCCAGCATATTTATAGCTTGATATTTAAATGTCCATATTGCACACAATGCAGTTTGAGCTTTTTCCATTACATCGATTTGTTTCACATTTATCGCTTTTTCTGTTTTCGTATCTGATATTATTTATTTATGCCATGGCTTGCTGGTTACCTTTTTTTTTTTTTTTTTTTTTTCATTGCGTTCTTGTATGACGTCGCGAAGGTCTCTCGATCATGGTCATGGTAAACGAAGAATAATAAATACTTAACTTATCTGCAAAGAAAGACGATTTACTGATTTAAAAATTTGACAATTTATACTCCAGGTTTTATATGATAAACAATACTTGTTATATGTACATCTAATGTCCTCTCAAACAACTTGATATGATAGTAATTCAATTAATAAACACATGCAGATAATGCAAGAGCATTTTTGTAAATCAAAATCCAGTGTTTATTTTATATATACTAAACTGTTTGAATTAATTTCAACATTGAATAATAAATTATACTTACATAATTTACATAAATTATTACATCCTTATATATTTATAGTTTCAGTATCCACTTTGTATTAATTTCCCTGATGTATTATAATTTAAGGCAAAACTTATATTAAACATCTATGTACCTTTTTTGGCAGTAATGACCAAGATTAAAGTATTAATAAAAATAATAATAATATTAAGAGTACTATTTTTATAATTATTATAAGAATGATTTACTATTTGAAGCGATGTATCGTATTAGGTTTTTCACAAAAATATTTTCTGAGTCATTATTTGGATATTGTAATTTTTGTCTTACTTTAATTTTTTCATGTTTCAATGAATATCAAGCATGTTTAATTCAAATGAAAACATTTTAAATAAGTTTTCAATCAAGCAAAAAAGAAATTGAGAAGAATATATCTTTTTCAAGTACATATATACTCTAAAACAAAAAATAGTAAAATCTTCCATTTTAATAGTCAACTATTTTTCGTAATATTAAGCTCAAAATTAACGATTTGTAATTTCAAATTTCGTACTTACAAGACCTGCAGGAAGACGAAAACTTTTTGGCACCTCTAAATAGGATACGTTGACAATTATCTTTGACACAAGACATTATGACAAAGCAGTCTCTCCTTCATTATATTTATTTACATAACTTTCTTGTCGCTTTCGCAATGATTTTTATAATAATAATAATTCATCATGATCCATAAATATACAAGGATTTACATATTTTAATACTTTCATAACGCGAATAAACATCTCAATAAAATCAATAACGTTTGTTAATAATGTTTAATAATAAAATTTCGATAATCATTAATAATCAATGATTTGAAGATGTAATAATAGTGTAATCGAAATATTAGTTCATTATATATTTAAAATTTAAATGTTCAATGGTAGTCATAGAAAATTCTTCAAGTTGGCAAACCCATTTTCGCATATCATTTCATTGGCATTGTAGATTCACATAAATTCGTACTTTATATTATTTTCTCTTTCATTGAAATGGGAATAACTATAATATACTGGCTTCGTAAAATTTTTACTTTTCAGGTAGCTTATTTTCAACAATTTAATCACGATACATTTTAACATATCCTTTGACGATTATGTTATACAGTCCATGAATTTTAAAGATAATTGAAAATATTATCGTCAGAGCAAACAGTAATTATTTTTGGTCGAATGATTTGAAATCATTAGAAAATTTGTTTTAAGAGAATTCTTATTCGATTATATATTATAATTTGTTGACCGCAGATAGTATCGTAATACATTTACTGATGCATTCAAAGAACCTTCCAAATTCATGTTTGATCATAATCATATATCACGTGTAATATTCATATTGACGTATGAATAATATAAGCATATATGGTTTTGAATATAAATAATTTTTTGAATAGAAGAGTACACGAGATTATGATAAATATCTATTATGATGTAATAACGATCGTAGTTTTGAAAATTATTTATGGCATTATTTGTTACGATATAATAGTCTCAGTAGAAATATATGGGAAAGGGGGGTAGATTGAATAAAAAAAAATTGTAAATAAGAATAGAAAGACCAAAAATACAAATATTGATAATTCAAGAAACATAAAGCAGCATAACAATATATAATGGTTTATAAAAATTATCTGTGAGCTATTGATATAATGCAATTCTCGTTAAAAGTAACTGAGGTATTCTACTTTTACATATTTTTGTTACTATATCTGTTACATCTTAACAATGATATAAATTACTTTCATAAAACTACTTGAGAAAATCATTCGTATCAAAGTCATTTTCTTATTAAGATTTTTCATTTAAATTTCTTCTATAGTTGGTAAAGATGAACGAGTCTTTAATAAATTGAAAATTATATTTTTCTAATCTTATCATTATATCGAATATTATGTTTATTCAGTGGGCATAATTAAATATGAAATCAAATGAAAAAACTTGTTCACGTTAACAAATCTTTTTGTTTAATTGATGAAATGATTTTACGATTCGAATATATTCTAAATTTTTTTAAAAAGCTTTTATTTTTTTAGTTTATTCTGCTATGAATATGGACGAACAAGATTTATTATACTGATAAATATTTTGGTGAAATATTTAATTTTATAATGTAATATTATGCAGAATTGAACATATAAAAAAATAAAAATCAAAACCTCCGAATAACAAACAACATAATTTACACTTTAGTATCGATCCTGTTCGTATAAGATTGCGATCGTTTGGAAAACTATGATTAATTCGTTATTTTCGTCGGCATAAGTGTGTGACAATGGTTTACACGAGTTATGTAGTCCAGTAATATGAGTTCAAATTCACAATCGAATCTTTCGTAATTATGAGTATGGCCTTCGCGCGTCAAAGGCCTCATTATCGGCATTTTCATCAATTACTGACAACTTATGTTTGCTTTTTCTAAAGCTTCGCTCCTTTAACTAAACTACTACTTAGCGTCTCCCATTACTATTTGTAAAAATTTATTAGCTATTATCGCGAGAAAAAATGTAGTGCGACACACGATGTACGGTTACGGTTTTTACAGCAATATGATTGTTGTCTTCTCGACACTATTCGACTAAAGGATCAATTGCTCTGTCAAGATGATAAAAGGTATAAGTGTGTCAATGTGTGAACATGTACATGATTCTTTTACATGGAAACGTACGCGACTAGGGTGTGAGTTACAAAAGTATCAAGCAGTCTGTCGATCAGATTGACCGTGTTTTTATTATTCATTATTATTCATTCATTATTATTATTCTTATTATTATTTTAGTTATTATTTATTATTTTTAAATTTTATTTGTGTATCCGTTACCGTAAGAATCGACGTCAGGCTTTGAATACAAGTCGCTTGTTTCCTGTGTTTCTTTTATTAATTATTAATTTCTAAACGTGTAAAAGACGCACCCAATACGTTTTTCATTTTATCTCTAACAGCCGTTATTTTGGGATTGAATTTTTGCTTGTTTCTTTGGTGATAGCTAATCGGTATATAAATTCTATCTATATGATGTTTACGCATTCATTGTTATTATAAGGATTATTTCTAAAATTAAGGTGGCAGTCGAATTATATACTTGTTCGGCACCTTTGGCTCTTCGGTCAAACTCCATTTTTCATTATAGTAGGTATGTTGGAAATATCTAAAATTCATTCAACACTTAAGTTTTCTCATTTTGTGAAATTTTAGAAATTCATTAAAAGACATTCGTACTCTATGTATATCGATTTTACATTGATGATCTAGTATTTCGTAATTGATACATAAAGTAAGAGCACGATCACAGTACCATCTTTGCATGTATAAATGAAGCAGAAGATTAATTTAAAGAAAAGAGTCTACGCCCTGTTGTAAAGTTTAAAAAAAAAATCGTATCACGATCAACTGTTCATATTATTTCTAACTTTACTAGTACTTTTAATAAAAAAAAAAAAAAAATAATCTTAAAATAATAGGATTATTTGATTTTGGTGTCTGGAATTAAGTTTGTATTTTTTTTTTAATAAAGATAAAATAACATTTATGTAAAAATTTATACGCATGATAAAATTTAAGTACACAAGTGTACAACGATACTTGTTTTTGATTGCCTAATTTATTGGATTAGTTGAAATGAAACTCATAATTTATTTCAATTCCGTATATTAAGGAGTTTCTAATAAAATCTTTTGCGTATATATTTTGACTAAAATTTAGTTTATAATTTGTATTAATTCGTTTTCATTCCTTTAATTTAAATTGGTGAACAATGAAACTAATTTTTGAGTAATTAAAAAAGTTTTAATATATTGAATAACAACTATTACAAAAGTGATTAAACAGTAAAACATACTGCCTTATACGTTATTAGGATTAATTTTAATACAAATCATAAAATTTTGTCGCGCAATGTTGCTTAAATCGTCAGAGTAAAATCTTCCCACATCGGTCTTTTTAAATTTGTTGTCACTTACATTATAGTTTCGATGTAAATCACGATTCACGATATTGACATCCATTCGAGGTTTAAGATCTAAATTAATATAGCGAGATTAAAATTTGGTATTTACAGAAATTTGTCAAAGAGAAAAAACTTGAAGTTATGAGTTGCGTTAATCTATCATGTGCATTTGTGTATTCATGTTAGACATAATTAATATTGAGATTAAATATTTTTTCTTTGCAGACTGAATAAGTACAATAAATAAGCAAAGAAGAATTTCGAAAAAGTTTAGTTTAAAAGATTTGCAAGTTAATTATTTGTATACCGTACAAGATGATAGTTTTATTTTAAAAACGTGCATGTCGCTTGCCCTGCCCCACGCGACAAAGTCGTTAAATAGTTTTATTGCAGCGATTTTCTTCAAGGAGATCTTGCTCGAGAATTAATATCACTTTACGATTACGATTTGTGATTAAAGCGACACCGAGGCGAGTCGTTTAACTGGATTTTAACCCTGTACCGTTGTCACAGTTCTAATATAAAAATTCCTTTACAAAATTCGTTGATCCAGTATCTTTTTGCATACGGGAGTTTGTAGTTTTGTATCTAAAATGTGCGTCTAATGCATTTACAAATATATGCATGAAAATAAGTAAATAAAATTTTTCTCCGAAATGAGTATTCCTAATTGAGTAAGATCTGCCTGAAGATCGCGTGGTGTTGATTTATTTGTTATTTTTAGTTTTATTACTTGTTTCTCTTTATCTCCCATTCTGTGTGTTTTTTCTCGATTTTGTAATTTAGTTGGTCCCGAACGGTATTTTCAGAGTTAGCAGCTGCTGTATTATTATTTAAACGGGACCCGCAGGCTCAGTTTACGCTGCGATAAGAAATTAAAAAAACGGACATATATATCGAATATGTATCATTGTAATAGTACCTTCGAGAGTACAGTATTCATTGGAAATAATATATATTTGTCCGCGTGTGCATTGTCGGCTCTGTACGCGTGCGTGAATTGTTTGAATCGTGTTTGTCTTACTAGTGGCTTCATATTTAATTCTAATGAACTGTTTACATGGTTCAACTCTACGAGCGATAATTGCGCACCTGCATTTATTAACGGTGTTCTTTGGCAGTTTACGTATTTACACGGGGGTATAGGTTAAAAGTGAAGGCTATTTTTTGCTATTAAAAAATTAAATTCAAGTCCAATTTAGCCGGAGCTGGTTCAGCTTTCAACGGAGTAAATATTATCAAAACGCTTGAGGGGATGTCGGAGCCATGGTGACGCTCTCGGTATATTGAACTTTTTAAATTTGTAATTTTTATCGATCAGCTGAATCATGCGCTGTTGTTACTCCAAAGCCAATACCGTGTAAGAACCTTCAATGAAAAGGAAAGGAAATTTCGAGCTATTCCGTGTGTCTGTTTAAAAGGCTCATTTCGTGTAACTGCAGCTAGGTAAGTTAGATATATAAATCGGAGTAAATGGGAGACGATGGCTAAGACAGTCGTGTGTTCCCAAGTGCCGGGAGCGGGTAGGTATTTACAGGAAAAGCACGATCATGTAGTTGAGGAACCTCTGGGAGGAGGAGGAGGGCGAGGCGGCGGCGTTGCCGTTGATCAGCTTGGGCGCCTCGGCCTCGTCGTTCTCGCTGGCCGTGGTGTCGCCCCGGGCCTCGACGATGGTGGCCAGGCGCTCGGCCAGCGGCAGGCTCTCGCCCGTGGTCGTGGTGGTGGTGGTGGTCGTCGTCTCGTCCGACTCCTCCTCGATCGAGCGGTTGTTCAGGTGGATGCGCACCTGCGCGTCGACGGGCTGCTTGTGCGCCGGCGGGCGGCCCTCGTCGTCGTCGGTGGAGGCGGCCGCCTCGGCGCGGCGCTCGCCGCAGCAGCAGCTGCCCGCGCTGTCCTGCGCGAACTCCGCCTGGCAGCTGAAGCAGATCAGGTCGCCCTCGTCCGTCTCCGAGAGCTCGCAGTGCGGGCAGCGGGGGTGCTGCGCCCGCCGGCGCTCGCCGCCCGTCTCGCACTGCGCGCACGCCGGCGAGTCCTCCGAGTCTGTGCGCTCTAGCGCCCGGCGATCCTGAGACAGTAATCACAAGCGAGTTACAAAACGCCCGCAACTTACACGAGGATTTCGGGCCAGTTGTGCGTGGACATTTGGGCATTTCGAGGAGTTATTTGCACACAATTAAGCTGCTCTGTCAGAAACGGGTTCTATTAAAAAATCATGAAAATCTAGCAAAGTCTACGAAAGTCTATGAGAATCTATGGAAGTCTGTCAAATGGGCGCTTGCATAGTTTTTTCATAGTTTTTCTGAATTACTAATAGACTTATTCATTATTTTTCATAGATTTTTTACAAATTTTATTGTTCTATGAAATTAAAAAAATGAAATTTGAAAACGTTATTTTAGAAACATTTTTAAAATTTCATTGAAAAGTAAAATTTGTAAAAAAATCATGAAAATTCATGAAAATCTATGAAAAATAATGAATAACCTGAAAGTCTACTAAAAATTATGACAGAACTATGAAAAAAACTATGAAAAACTATGAAAAAGCTATGCAAGCGTCCCAATTTCGACAGTTTTTTCATAGACTTTCATATATTTTCATGACTTTTTATAGAAGATATTTCTGCCAGGGTAGCCATCATCTATTTACAGCTGGACAAAAATTACTTAAAATCTCGTTTATTTGAACTAAAATTAATAACAACGACACTCATTACGGGAATTGTAAGAAGCGCGGAAATTGTTGTGCTCTAAATGTAAAATAATTCGATACGTTAATAATAGTGTCTAGTGCGAACATATATATACATGTAATGTTATATCTTACATTGGTAATATTCAACATAATAGCTTTAAAAATAATAAATACACATGAGAAATTTTCAACGTGGGGGGATTGAATGGAAAATTTGAATAAATATATACTGTGCGTAATTTACTATAGTAATATATTGAGATTAGTTTAAAATCTCTTTGATACACATCATTTACGTGGCAACAATTACTATAAATATATGCATTTGCTGTGTAATTGAAGTCGGGTATATGTATGTATAAAGTCTGCAGTTCGATTGTAAAAGTACATACTCTAGTTCTGTGGAACTTTTCCTACTTGCTACGAAAACTTTTGAGAAATTTTCTTCCATTCCGCATAAAATTTAGAGCCTTATTTCATCTTCTGTCCATGTACCCGTATTAATGGGACGTTTTTTAGAGATTAAAATGCCAAGTGCTCATACGATTCGCTCAGAACTTTAAAACGACGTTTCTGTAGAACAATTCACGTAAAATCTCTGATTATAAAGGGGAACAATTGATATAGAAAGACTGGTTGTTTAATACTTTTCGAAAAGATATTTCTGCGCGGGAGATGGGTATTTATTTATCAACTCACACAGCCATGATGAAAGCGCTCCTCCACGTAACGTCCCGCCAAGGCACTCGGTGTCTGGGGCCTGACGCCGCAGGTGCGGCTCCTCAGGTCGCACTCGCTGCACAGCAGCAGGTTCGACTTGCTGCCGGGCTGCGAGGCCGAGGAGTAGCCGTTGCAGGTGAGCAGTAGCCCGCTGTTGCCGGCCCTGGCCGCAGCTCCGGCCTCCTCCTCCTCCTCGTCCTCGCTGTCGAAGAGCCGCTGGCTCAGGCTGCCGATGGACTTGGTGTCGCTGCTCGCCGCCGCCACCTCCAGCCCCACCGCCGTCTGCTGTTGCTGTCCGACAAAGTCAAGGTCAATTAAAACAAATTAAACAGTAAAATACAGATTGTGCTTTGCTAATCGATCTCTTTATTTTCTTATACACGCACATTTATGAATCGAGCAATGCGGCATAAAAACTCTGCGGAAAAATTGAATAGCAAAGTTGTATAATTAATCTAACCGATTGTCTTTCTTTTGAGTTTATAAAGTAAGATATATAAATAAAATGGGCTATAGGGTGCTCACCGATTGCTCTTGCAAATAGCGATGTATCCGCTCGAGCCTCGCGTTGCCGCGCTCCGCACGCGGCCCAGTTTCTCGTTAAATGATGCTCTCGCGATTGCGCTCGTTGTCCTCGACGCTGGAGGTCGAGCTCGCGACGCAGACGTGCATCTCGATCTCGGCGAGCCGGTGCTCAATGTCCCAGTGCTTCTGGATCAGCTGCTGGCGCATCGAGTTGTTCTCCGCCTCAAGCATGACCATGCGCTCCGACATACGCTTCAGCTCCATGGTCAGCGCCTCCTGGGCGTACTGCGACGTCGCGCCGCCCTCGCTCATCAGCTGCGTCATGCTGGTGCACGTCATACCTGCCAAAACAACATTGACAACTCTTTTCTCTAAACTGCAACTCATTTACCAATTAACTATGTCTTTTATATTGAATTGCAATTTCTCATTAAGTACTGACTGCAGGATTTAAACTTTCATCTCCTTGTTTATCTTTGCAGAGATTCGCGATTTACACAACTTTCTCAGCGCAATGCTATGGCTGCTAACATAATAATCCTCTTTTATTACACTGCTTTTATGTCAAAGTTAAATGCCCTCTTACGTACAAAACTTTTGGTATAAATAAATTTACGAGATTCTCGCTCTCAAAGTTTTTACATTCATCCGAGATGAGTCAAGTTTTAATGAAAAATCTTCACTCTGATGTATCATTTGGCCTGTATTTCGAATCGACAAAAAGTATATATTAACTCGTGAAAAATAAAAGTATTGTGAAAATAGGTAAAAACAGCATCTATAATATACATTTATTAAAGCTTAAAGGCCTGCAGTTTGAATCTAATTTAGTAGTATGTAGCAATCGAATTGAAAATGAATGAATTCACGCTGGCTCTCTCGCAGTGCCGGGGGCGAGAACCAGCGACGAATTGTTTATTTATGCGCTACAGCCTCGAGTTTCACGTCAGTGCAGTATTAAAGCGTTCTAGGCACCTGCATTGCACGAAAACGTATTATAATCCGATCACATGGATATTAAAATAAAGCGCTAAATTATATATGCGAGTGAGATTTTTGCAGCGAGCGAAATGAAATATATATATACAATCAATGCAATCTGCAAGCGAAGCGTCGGATAATTTCCCTGCCAACGAGCCGAGACACTGCACGCGCTATTGTTGCCCCGAAAGTCTGGAAAAGCTCGTTATAATTCATTCGGTAGATTTAGCTCCATTGAACGCGTCGCAGCTCAAAACAAGAATTTCGCAAGAGAGAAGTCCGCGCGGCGGCTCCTAATCAACGGGCATTCTTCTTGCCGAGTGAATGGCGGCCTCCTCGGACTTGTCGCGCACCTGCAATTACCGCGCATATATATACGAGAGTGCCTGTTAATTGGCCGTTGAAAGAAAAGTCAATCCGATTGACGGGGGTGGGGCGCAATTTCAGCTAGCATCGATCGCTCCCCGGCCTATATATCCTGCCGGTGCATCCGATAATTACGCCTCGGCCCGTAGGAATCGAAGCGGAATTCGCGCCCAGAGAGGGAGATTTCTCCCGAATTCGCGGCTTTCTTATATATGCAGGGAGCGCTGCTCCCGCGGCCTCCGCGCCGGTATTTATACAGCGGGGGCTCCCAGGAATTCGCTGCCGCGCGCAGGGAGCGGAATAGTTTGGTCTTGCGCGCGCAGCGGATAAATATCGCGCGGCTGGCGGGCTTGGAATAGCGGGCGGAAGGTGTCGGATAGGTAAAAGCAAAAGCTCGTGTCTCACCCGAGTGCGTGGACTGGCGGGCCGTGGAGGGCTGCGTGCCGGGCTGCGCCCTCGCGGTGGCCTCCTCGCTGCTGTGTCCGCTGCTGGTCGCGCTCATGGGGCTGTCCGCGCTGCGGTGCTGGTGGCCCGGCTGCTGGGGGTGGTGCTGGGCGGGCGCGCGCGCGGGCGTCTCCGCCGCGGGCTTCGGCCGGGCCTGCGGGCCGCGCGAGCCCAGCGGGCTCGGGCTCGGCGAGAAGACCGAGTGCCCGCCGAGCGAGTGGGTGCCCCGCAGGTCCATCGGCGAGATGAGCATCTCCTCCAGGGGGATGCGGCCCTTGGACTCGACGAGGCCCGGCGTGCTCTGGCACCTGCCCATCGCCGCTGCGAATTCACACGTGCGCATTGAATTTTCCCTACTCATCTGCGACCGTCTCACTGTTGGGTGTGCAAGTCTTCCATCAACAAACTCTCCTTTCTCGTCATCACAAGTCGCGGCTGTGATACACATAGCGCGCCAATTGCAGCCTCACAAAGCCAATTGCATCGAGCGCGAATTCTCGGCCAGTATGTATCAATTCGTGCTCGAAGCAATAACACACGACCTTCCAAAGATGACACGGACAACGACAACAACAACGGACACCGTCACATCTTTTTATATTACCGCGGTGTCAAAATATCACGCCTTTATATTATTTATTAGAAAATATATCCATGAGCTTTTTTCTTCTACAAAACATTCATTATATAATAAAACAGTAAATTGACGTTGCTCGATGTATTATATTTGACTAAAGTACTGAATAAATGCGGAATTATTAAAAATTAATAAAATTTTCTCGCTGCGTGATCCCGACTGATTCAGCGGTATCAGCGTGTAAGCGGAATCATCAATTTATTAAAAGCCTCCGCATAATTCACTAATCCATCAATTACACGGATTGCTGAATAATTAATTGACATGCAACTGCAAATATTTCGCGTGCGCGCATCGGCAGAACTCGTCAAAAAGGGCTTTTCGTCGGTTTGCCTGCCAATTAATGATTGCCTGCAGTACTCGACTACATTTCTACTGGCAATATTTGCATTCCCGAGCGAGCTGCTAAAGTATAAGTAGCCTATCGGAAATCGCCGATGGATTCGAAACGCGCTGCGAATATATGAGGAATTCTGGAGTAATCCACTTTCTCGAAAACCAATAAAAACAAATTTGGTGGCACAATATTCTTATTAGACAAACTTTTATTGGATTTTTTTAACGTTGGAAAAATGTATCTAGAGTAATCACTGGTTATTAATCAATATTGAGCTCGCATAAGGAGCTTCCCTTTTCAACGATTCTTTGGTTATAAATAAAAGCACTTTTCTTTCAACTTTGTTTTGTAAAACTTATTTGTGCCTGTGGAAGCTCACACCGGGTCTCAAATCACGATTTCGTAAGTGCAAATAGAACCAAAAGAAATTTTTTTTTAACGCTCAAGAGTGTATTTTTTGTAGAGTTCCACATATATCCGCTACTTCCGCCCTTTATACGGGAGTTTGCGCTCTCAGCGAGTTTGGCCGGCCACGCATAGGTAAATTGCGCCTGTGGCTCGCGCTGCACTCCGAGAATTCATTAATTAATTAACGTGAGAGCTGTCACGTAATGGCGATTAAGCGGGGCGAAATTCATCCGGGAACTCGACTCGACGCGAATTAGCTTTCGGACTGCTTCCCCCTCTCCCTTACTGCAGATTTCTCCCTCTTTCTCCCTTCCACTGCTCTCTGCCTGTATATTTCGGGATTCGATTTGCGGCTGCGACCAACGTTATAATTTACATCTAATATGTTTGCGCGCGGAAATGCATTACGGGGATGGCCCAGGCGGCAGCTATATCGGCGCGAAATTGCAATTATTTATTGAGCGCGCTGTAAAAATTCGATGAAATTTTTTCTCACTCTGACTAACCTCATCCAAGAGAAATCGCTTTAAGCATTCAGCTCAATGTAATTTTATTCTCGCTGCATTCCGCGTGTTTTGCATTACTTCAATCGGAATGTCAGCTGCAACGTATGTATTTTTTTTTAATATATAAGCCCGCTTGACTTACGAAAATTCCATATACACAGCGGTTTGAGGCTTCTCAATTTGAAGGATTATTGCATTATAGAAAAAAGTAATGTGCTCAGTTATTATAGATCATGATATATATATGGTTTTAAGAGAATTTCTCGCGCTGCGATCAATTGTGCAGTTTTATTATATAATACTCTCGACTGTGAAAGAAGAAAAAGAAATACACAAAAATATATGACTACGCTGCAGTTCTCCATAATTATTAGAGTTCAGTCGGTGCAAAAGCTGTTTCAAATAAATAGCTAATAGCGCCGAGTTTTACGAGCGCGATGCAATAAAACTCCAAATGGTTGTTCCAGTGAGGTTGAGTAATTAATGAACTCTCCCCCTCTGAGGAGGCATATTCGGCAATTCATCAATACCGGCAAAGCTACTTCGTGCGGCGGCGGTACATCTGGAGAAATTTCATTTTCATCCATAGGATTCGAACGGCGAGGGGTGTGTGCGTCGGTAATTAGGCGCGGGCACACGCTAGCGTTCCACAGCTCAAACGCCAAGCAGCTAATTAATTATTCGGGCTACGCCGGAGAACAAGTACGCGTACAAGCACTACTCGGTGCATGCGCTCGCGGTAAATTCAGCCGGGCTCTCTGATGGCTGCTTGATTAAAGATCTTTCGAAGAATTAATAATTCATTTTCTTCACTGCACACTGTGCAACTAACTACGGAGCTTATTACTAGATAATGTTTTAAATTTTATATAGCTAGATTTTGCTTTCCTCAGTTATATATGTATATCGTGTGTATCCGACAGAAGAATTCACGATAATCTTATTATGATTATTCGATTGTATCACTCGAACTCTATTACGAAGAAAAATGTTGTTAGTCATGTTATTAAGTTGGTCAATTTATTTGCGCGATCGACGGCATTTACCTAAGCATCATCAAATAAGGCGAGTGGCTTCTTTCCAAAAATACAATAAAGCGACGTTGTTCGGAGGAACGGGCTTTCATTTGCCGGGGGGATAAAAGAGAGCGCGTATATAAAGGAGAAGGTATATAAGACGGAAGATCGACCTTCGCACGCAAACTTGGAATGTAGCCTGAAATAAACGACAGAGAAAAACGAAATGAAACGAGGAGGGGAGAGAGAGGGAGGTAGAAAAATGAAGTGAAAAACACAGACAGAGGAAGAGGGAGATAGGAGGATGAGTAAAAAATAAAGGCGAAAAGAATGAGATGAAGAAAGATGGTGCGGGACTGACTGGCGAGTGTAGGGTCAAAAAAACAAATAACATTAGTTAATGTAAATAACACAAACGCAATTAATGTCTTTTTCATTCAAATTTCGCTATTTTCATTAACTACTTTGATTCGTGCGCACGTAATGAATCTTGTTTTTGCGACGTTATACATTATTAAAATACACCGGTAACTTTGATTCATTTAACGAAATTGAACGAGCTCTCGAGCAAGTACTCACGCATCCGCGCGATCCATCCGGAAGCCTTAAAGCACTTTTAGTACGGCACCCGACCCGAAATATAATTTACAGAACAAGAGGGTGCGAGCTTCCTTCTGCTGTGCCGGCATTACAAAGACCACGCCGTATAATGCCCGTAAGGGTAGCTCGCATAGGTACAGCTCATGTCCCGGGACCCGAGGCAACATGCATCACGTTACGCCAGGCGAAAATCGAGAAGAGAGAGAGAGAGAGAGGAAGGGTGAAGGAGATGGAACTCTGTTCCCTCCCTCTTCCTTTTGTGTCCTATATCTATACACGCATATACGCCGTACGGCGCTCTCGGCTTAGCAAAGCTGCGTCGGCGGCAGCGAGTCTAACTGCTTCAAAGAGATAGCAAATGTCCGCCATTAGAGACCATTGCTTGCGCGCCATGCTGCATTCGCTTTCCTCTTCCTTCCTTCGCGTATATAGCGCGCTCCGTTTCTCCCGGCTCTCGTCGACGACCCGTTGTCCCGTGTATAGCGCTGCTGCATGTGGATACGGAAGATGGAGAGAGAATGTCTCTGTGTGTGTGTGCAAACGTGGCAGCTCTTAATTCCGTAATGCCGCTTTCGTCCTCCCTCCCCGGTAACGCGAGACGAAAATTACGCGATGCAGTAACGGCAGCGCCGAGGACAACACTCGGGCGCAATTTTGATGCAACGATACGAGCTTGCGGGAAAGAGAGCCAGGAGACAGGCCAAGATGTGTACGTATGTACACTTACTGCGTCCTTCTCGCTGGGTTTCTTTAAATTAGATCGATGGAAGCTCTCTGGTTAATATGTAATTCTAGATACGTGTTTCTCGAAATTTAATGCTTCCCAGAGTTATCGATCAGAGCTTTGTCAAAGTCTAATGGTTTCTGCGCATATACGTATAGGGCTGAACTCTCATGGAATGCTTTATCGTGTGTCTTTGTAGACTTTACCATTAAACATTCATTATTCACAGATATGGTCAGATAAGTGCCATTATTATTATTATTAAAAATAGTAATATTGCAATTAATTCGCATACTCATAACCTCGGAATTCACGATAGAAAATTCACTATCGACGTATTATGATTTATAAATGAAAAATTTCTAACATAAACGAGAAGGGATTTTAAATGAAAAATAATTGGAATGAAAAGGGGAAAAAAGTATAGAGAAATGAAAGAGAGGTATTGAGGACGAGAAAATAAGTGTTACGAATGTGAGGAAATTTCAAACTGATAATGGAACACGAATTAAATGGCATAAATAATGAGAGAAGGAATTACGATATTTAAATTTTTTAGAGTGAATTCTGTTTCACTTTAGATAGAAATTGGTTATATGCGAAAATGGCTTTGTCGGAATTTTTGTTAGTCGACGTTCGATCCCCTGCATAGTTAAACTTTCTCGGTACTCTAGTCAAATATGTACATATTTGGGTTACTTTTCATACATATCGAGCAACAAAATTTAAATTAAATATGAACATTCAAATTGTAGTTTACATAAACTTTTATCATCTATTTTTCATTCAAAAATCTTCTACGAACGAGTCAAAAATATTAGCTTTGATACTTTCTAAACGATAATTTGTTATAGCGTATAAAATTTTTCAAACAGAAATTATTATATCATGGACATAGGAAAAATCATTTAAACAAGAATATTGACCTGAACTTTTCGTTATCTCTACAATATGTTTTTCAAATAAGTCTGAAATTTATTTGTAAATTTGTCGGCCATAATCATGTTTGTAGATAAGAGGGTGTTTCAACGTTTCCTTGGAATTTTGTCTTGGAATTTAATCAAGTATAAATTAAAACATTGTAGAAAATGAGAAATGGCATTTCATTTTTTGGTGAATTTTGCACATATATCTAAAGTATAAATATTACAATTTATTCTTTTTTTGATTCGCTAAGAATGTAACTGACGAGATAATAACGCATACATTGATAAATGATGTCTTGTTTATGAAATTGATTCTGTTATATCTTTAAAATTATCAGAAATTTCATTAACATTCATGAAAAGTATAGTATTTTTATATTTTATAAAAAAAATGCAAGGTATTTTGATAATCAATAATAGAACTATCATAAAAGTTTTAAAAATCAATGGTTATTTTCAAGTCGCAGTTAAACTTGTTAAAAAATGTATATAATATCAATGCAGTATTCTTAAAAAAATCACCGTGAAATAGAATTTAAATTATTTATAAAGAAAATGAGATATCGTGTTTTCGTGAAAGCAAGTTAAACACAGAATTCGACGGTGAATTTTTGAAAACAAAAAGATTTGATTTTTTACTTCATAATCTGGGGCCAACTCGCGCATAGTGAAAGCTGGCACACGGTGCGAAAAGCAATTGTACTGCTGGAGGTACGCGCAAGCTCGGCGGCAAGACAAAGCCCAGGTGAAAGCAAATGACAAAGTGAAGACAGAGCTAAAGCAGAGAGCAAAGAGCGGAGAAGCAAAAAGAGCGCGCGAGCAGTAAAAAGGAAAAGATACATCCATAGTCGAGGAGAAGAGAAAGAGAAGCGACATGGAGCAAAAGAGGAAAGTTGACTCACCTTTCTCGAGCGGCGCTCGCTTGTACTTTTCGAGCCTCTTGACGGCGATCGCCTCGAGGCGCACCCGCGCCGCCGGGTACTCCTTCAGCACGTCCCACATGTCCTTCTTGCTCAGCACGAAGAGATCGGAGTAGCCGACCGACCTGACGCTGGCTGTTCGCCGGTTACCTGCGTCGATTTAGCGATTTATCGGTTATTAAAAAGGTGCGCGAAAGCCGCTCGCTCGAGCTACGCTGCGCTAGTCTTATTTCAATAAAACATGGCTCATTCGAATCGATTTTTTCTTTCTCATTAATAACCCTTTCATACGAATATATCCCTCACCCTCTACTCGTTTAAGCTCTTTCAACACGTCCGCGATTTCCTTTGCTTTTACTCTTTTTTTCTGTCGCGTCAATGTTCAATACGCGTATGTATGTGGCAGTGTGTGCATCAGCTGTTTCTGTGTGTGTGTGAGTGTGCACGCACCAAGTGGTTGCTACTGCTATAGTTGAAAGAGAGAGAGAGAGAGAGAGAAAGAAAGCTGTTTCGCGTTCGTGCAAAAAGCGGCGAACTGTGCGCCTCGAATCACTTAAAGCTTTCGCTCTCTCTCTCTCCGTCCCTCGTGCCTACATTTTTCCGCGAGTTGTTCGTGCTGCACGCGCTTAGGGATCTGCGCCATTGGTAACGAGCAAATGCTTTCTAGATGCACCCTCGTGTACGGGGTGTACAGGGGGAGGGGAACAATATTCAGCTCGAAAGCTCGACGCGGGGAGCTTGGAGCGCTGCTCTTTTTTGCGTGTGCACTTTCTCCCGGTCTCTTCTCTCGGATGAGAATTTCATTGCTTGGTCGTCAGCCATCGCGAGTCTCGAATTTCA
The DNA here is from genome assembly GCA_900474315.1 of Torymus auratus. Lineage (NCBI taxonomy): Eukaryota > Metazoa > Arthropoda > Insecta > Hymenoptera > Torymidae > Torymus > Torymus auratus. The sequence goes on from UXGD01001544.1 coordinate 20,331, forward strand.
ACGTTTTAAAATTGAACGATCATTTTTTTTCCTAAATAACTTTCAGCGTTTAGCATATACTGGGGACTGCATTTGAATGGGAACGATTTAGACACGGAGGAGAGCTGTGCTCGAGGGAGTGGGGGAGGGGGCAAGTGGTAGCTCGCATCGTTCGTCGTCGGTCATATTGATTGCCAGCGATACGTTTGAGAAAGTGCTTTAATAGCGGCCGTTATCGTGGAAGCGGCTTGCTTTAGCTTGCAGCCTGCTCGTGTCGCGCGGCGCGGCGAATGGAAAGTTTTATGGCTTTTACGCGCGAGCGTCGTCACCGTGATATTCCTTCGGCTGCGCTCTCTCGTGCACGCCGCGAGAAAATGTGTCGGGGCACGGCCGAGCGAAGATTGAAATTGAAATTCAGTGAGCTCTTAAAGATCGGTTAACGATTATTAAATGCTGAAAGTAGCACGACCGCCCTCCTTGAGAATGCGCTCGAGCGCGCGTGGCTGCGGCATACTGAATCACGGCCGAGAGGCAGCCGGCATCGCGATTTCTTTATTTGTTTATCGAATATTTTCCTACGAGACGCCGCTTCGCGCTTTTATAATGGATGCGACGAATTTTTACCGAGACCGGGGGGGGGGGGCTTTATTTTAATATGAATGTCACTTTAAATTCATCGGGAATGGAAGAGAGATTACAAAGAATACAAATTAGCAATTGAATTTATGTAAAATTCTTTTCATGTCACTGATTTATTTGAGGCTTATCAAACGGAAGATATATCAATCAATAATGTTAATAGCTTCGTTATTTGGAGTAACCTAAAGTTTTGTAAAGCGAAAGTTCTCAAAACAATTATAATATTGTATTTTTATTGCATAATATTGTAATTATGTCTTTTTTATTATTACCGAAAAATCAAATATATTAATACATATATTATAGATGTTATTTTATTTATTAAATTGTCTTTCAGAGGTCCAACTGGGCTTAAACCTGAAAATTTACATATCATCAATTATATAGGATACTTTCTCAAAATCAGGCTATAGAAATAACTAATGTATGCACCCATTAGTACCAAATTTCCCCCCGGATAGCTGGGATGATTCTACGAGTCGTATATGTCCAAAAGTGCTTTACCACATGATTCTGAAGAGATTTTTTAATGGGTTAGCTTTGAAAAAATTCACAGATACTCTACAACATATCTTTTACGGACTAAGCGGAGCAGAAAATATAATCTTTGGAAAAGTAAGTAAGAACTGAATTAAAAATCATTTATGCCAAAAAATATTGAAAATGTGATTGACTATAAATTCAATTTTTCATAGTGAATGATTATTTTTTCAGAAAACTCTTCTGCTTAGTCAATTACGGAAATATTGTAGAATATCTGTAAATTTTTTCAAGTCAATCCGTTCAAAACTCTCTTCAAAATCATATGGTGAAGCACTTTTGAACGTATAGGACTAGGAGGATCATTCCAGCTATCCGGAGAGAAATTTGGTACATATATGAGTGCAATAATTAGTTATTTGTATAGTCTATACGTTTGAGAAACTTTATATAATTTTATTGCCTTTAATTTTAATTGACGATTTTTCAATTTTCCAGTTGGCACCCTAAGTAAACTGATATTAAATATAAATATTATTTTATTGGTTTAATTAAAATTAAAATAAAGTAAAAATAGAAAATAGAGTACTACGAAAATGCGATAAAAAATCTTTTCATTTAACATAATTATTATTGGAGTAATCAGTAAAATGTATTATGTATCGAGCTTTTGATTACGTGGGAACTGATAAAACATTAAACCGCAAGTTCATTGAATCGCAAAGTTTGTTCATTGCATTCCATCGAAAGCACTCGATTTGTCACGGAAAAAATACCTGTATATTCGCCGATGAGATAAAAGGGGTGAAAGCTTTATCAGCGCTCGAGGACAATGGGCACGGCGACAAGTACATACAGCAACATTCTCTACACAGAGCGTTGCATATTATATCGGGCTGCCAAAAATTTTAATTTCAGCCGATCGAAATTTGTAAAATTTGAAATATTCTACAGCGAGATGTGATGGAACATTCAATATTTTCGACATAAATTACTCGATATATACGATAGTTATTCAATGTAAAAATATAATAGTAAAATTTGGCGTTAATATCCTATTTTATACTTACATAGTCTTTATAATTTTTATTTTGAATTCAATCTATGAAATTAAAACAATAAAATAATTTATAAAATTTGTTCTTCTTAACATATTCATGAAGTATGCAATTCCCAAACATGGCCTTAAGATATTGACGTAGAAATCAAGACATTACAAGTAGAAGTAGAAATGAAACTTTATTTCAAATGTAAATCTTCCATTTCAAAAAATTCAGATATAGAGGTTCAAAAATGAAAATAAAACCTGTAAAAAGCTGTATTGTCCAAATTAAATTATGTATATACTTTATAAATAGTTTAAAGTGGAGCAACAAAAAAAGGATTAAAAATCGTAATACACCACAATCCCCAACGTAAGTATTTTTCAGCGCATTTTCGTAGCTCAATTCTAAATTATCCTAACTGTAATAAGAGTTGACATTTTTAATTAACAAAAAAGCCTCATTATAAACATTTAAAAACAAATAAATAACCGGAAGCTAACTTTATTTGTTAATAATCAGAATGGAAATAACAGTACTCTATAACTTCTAATTTAAGATTTATCGTCACGGCTTTTTTTTTAAATAAATGATAAACGTTGAAAGTAGAGACTTTTATCAATTTCTTTTAATAAGTTTAACTGTATGACTGTGACTTTCTCAATTTTAAAGATTATAGCCTGTTTTATCTGACGTGAAAATTGTACAAAAATAAATCAATTTAATTAAAAACATTTTTGAGCTTTTAAAGAATAATATCTCGTTTCTTTGAAATAAGGACTATTTTAATATGTTCCAATACAGTTTTAAAAATGGACAAAATAAATTGATAATTTTATTCAAGAATTAGAATTTATTTTGTGGTATGTTACTATTTTTTTAGAATCAATCGAAATTTTTATAATGCTATTTATAAAGGAATGCTACGTGTACGCGTTCATGTGCGCGCTCGTGCGGGTTTGCATTCATTAGTGCATTTGGACGATTTGTGCGCATATCTTTTATTTATTTTTTGTTCCCCCCAACCTCTCTTTCCATTTACAGTGCGATTTTGCGTGGTAGTGTGTGTGTGCGTGTTTATGTGTATGAACAACCATTCCACAGTCGCATTAAGCAGACCAATCCGCGTACAAATGGAATACCGCAGTTCTACGCGATTCGAGCGCGAGCGCAGCGGCATATCGGACTGTTTTTATTTTATACATATATAGGTATGTATACGTATTTTTTTATATATACGTGATAGAAATGTATTATAAAGGCTAGAGACGAAAAAGGTTTTAGAGAAAAGATACACTAAAACTTATTGAATATCACAGTAGGCTAGCTTTTAGACATAAAATTATGTTTTAATATATTTAATGAAATTGTCAGAGTAGAGAAAGATTTCTTTGAATTTATCAAGTTATGGTTATTAAATTATATAACAGTAGGAAGTTGTTTGTTCCAAATTTATTAACTTAATTAATAATGTATAAATATTCACATCAAAGTAAAATACAAAACTTAATTAAAACTTTAATAAATTATCAACTGACCATATTACCTCTATATTTCGTATAGATGATTATTTTAATAAACTATCTCTACAGCGTTTTGTCACAATACAATTTCCTACTTAAATCACGTAAAAGTAAAATTTCGGTATTAGTTAACTTCTACAATGTGCAAATATTAAAAAATTTCACGAAATTCACAGGCAAAAATTTCTGTAATTCTCTCTAAACTGAAGAAAAACAGAGTTAGATACGCGTAGGTCGTATAAGAATCAAATGAGCGACGCACTCCGTGCTCTACTTTGACGAGAGAAAGAAAATAAAATTTTTTTTTGTCGTACGAGCTTTGGTAAGGAGGGGGGCATAGTTCACGCGTGCACAGACGCCAATGGCATTCATAAAAAGGAAAGGGTTTGATCTCACTTTTAAATCTTTTTTTTCAACACAACCGACTTTTTTACCTTTCTTTTGCATGCCATTTTTTACTGTCCGCAGAACGGATGTAACGGTCGTTAACTTTAAGGCTGCCGCCAAATTTCATAAAAAAGTCGTATTTTTTGGGAAAATTGATACGTTATGTTAATCCGTGAAGTGCATGGAGACACAAATATTTCCCGGAGCTCTAAAAGTGTCTTTTCAGTAAATCAGCGATTTAATAGGTTCTCGCTCGAAAAGTAGAACCAAAATAATATAGTTTATATAACAGGAACCTTGTCAAAATTAAATATTCAGATTGCAAGACTGTCAAAGTAAACGCGATAGTCAACTGCACTGTATTGACTTCTCTACTTAGGAACATCTAAATTCTCTTTGCAAGAATACAAATTACTAGATTGATATTATAACAAAACGATTTTGCATTAAAAATACGTTGCAGTCTGCAATGACATTTTGTTGCTGCAAAATTTGTCGTCGCAATGGGTTCTGATACGTCTGAGTAATAATAATTTGCAAGCAGAGTGCACACGTTGTGCTCACAGTATTATTTCTCTCCTCTTTCTACAAAGCGTTATCAGAGGAAAATTTAGAAAATAATGAGATTTTCGTTTATAGTGCGTTAGTTTTGAAAGCAGATATTTAAAAAATTAATTATTTTGTATACAAAAGAAAGTTTATTACAAAATCACTTAAACAAAACTTGGTAAAGTACATGAAAGCATTTGAAATCTGAAAAACTCTATTTTAACTTTAAAAATAACAAGAGTTCTACGTTATTTTTGCAAACTCGGAAACTTTAATATTACAGTTGAGATGAATACCACACATACACATATTTGCTTGGGCATACATATCTAGACATTTCTATGAACTCCAACAAACTTTGACAAGATTTTTCTCAAGTTTCTATGTAAACTCTCGAATTCAGTTTAAAATATTTATATCATTTTTACGGGAAAGTTGTTTTATAACGAATCTCTTTTTATAAATAACAGAAATATTTATTCTATAATTACACGCTATTGAGATTTGAAAGATATTCATTAAAGAAAATAAAATCAGCAGCTAAAATGGATTTACCATACTTTCCGTTAGTATTATAATAATAATATAGCAAGAATGCGAACTGATGTTGTTTGTTCTTTTGAGCAACCATTATTTTTCCCGGCAAAAGAATTGTTGTCAACTTTACACATATGAATAACGCAAAACTAACAAGACGAGAAAAAATCGCGTGTGATCACGGAGGATGAGGTGATTGAGCAAAAATAAGTGGGCAAAACACGCCGCGCGAGAGAAAGGAGTTTGCACAGGTAAAAAACGAAACGAGAAAGACGAGAGACGAGGAACCAGCGCCGGGGTAAAATGAAGTGGTCGCGATTCACCTATATGGTTTCCCATCAAACTCGTTTCTCCCGCGACCGTGTACGCAGCCCTGCATAAAGTGGCCCGTGCGGGCGCCCTCGGTGCGCAGCCTCGTCGCATAAGTGAGCGCACGTCTGTTGATATTCCAATATCATCGATTATATCGCGGCCGAACTTTGCCTCGGTTATTTTGCGCGCGACGCTTCCCTTGTTAAAATTTTCTCATCTACCATCACATGTGGACGTTTCGTGTTGACAAGTCGACGACGATCTATTATTTTATACGTGTTCCTTATGTTACTTTCTTTAGGTTTATCGGTTTAGTTAAAGTGCTTCATTTTTCTTTATTTTACGCTTTTATTCTTCAATATTAAGCAAGAATTTATTAATTTAAAAAATGCGGTTTAAATTGTGAGGAATAACATGACTTGTATTCTTTATAATTTACTTTGAAATATTTAGATATTTTTTGATCAGCTTTCAATAAATCTAATTTTGTTACTGCGACATTTTTCTTTGAATTTTTAAATCATACTACTTAATTATTCGAGTAAATATAACATTTTTTAAATTAATGAATTCTTTTATTCTAAAAGAGTAAAATTCACATAGCTGACACGGAATGATATTTTATAATCTCTACAATTTATGCAATAACTCTAGTCAAAGCTATGTATTCAAAAGATGCAAATGCTAAGTGGTTTCTCTAAGAGACACAATTCAAGTGGCTTTTAAGTAAGTCGCTATATACGTGTATCATAAATGTTATAAAAGGGATGAAAGCGGATCCTACGGTTAATGGGATTATAATGCGAGTCACGCAGTACCATTCTTTATGCTATGGAGGAGTCATAATCGGCGTGTGAGATGTAAATTTGGAACGCATATATATATACGCGCACAAAAAAGAAGAATCTCCTGAATTTACATTTGCAAATGAGCACGAGATAAATGTATCGTCATGCACGGGGGAAGAATAAATCAATTATGCGAATATTATTTTGAAGTTTCTACTGAAACAGTACAATTGTTTATTATATATTTAAAATTCTTATAATATATTGGAATAACGTTTACTAATTGTTTACAAAAATTTTTAGACGAGGAATGGTTTTATTGACGAGTACACAAACACTTATAGTAAAATATACATATTTTGATGATCCATGCTTCGAGAGAGACAAATTGATAAAAGACTTATTATAAAGAATTCTACACACGAGTTCCTACGATCATGCATAATAATCCTGAATAAGAATTTTGAAGATAATATATGGAGTACACATAATTTCGTGCTAATTCAAAACTGGCATTGAAATATATTTGTTAAAAAGAGTATAAATCATTCTGAGAATTTCAAGTGGAAGCCGTTAAGTCCCTGAGAGCTTTTCTCTTAACTTTAGAAGGAAGTTTAAAGACGGATAGTAAAGAGCAGTGAAGACAGGAAATTCTTCCTTCATGTGCAATTATATCGAAGGGGCTTCTTTCACATTACCAAGCAAATCAAATAAGGTGTACATGGCGGTATACAAGGACAGGGCCGGCTAACGAGAGAGATCGTAACGGATGGTGGAGAGATGCGCTATTTGGCTACGAAAGGCAGGGGCTCGGAGTTAGGCGGTGACAAATTCCTTACGTGGCTGGTGCAATTTTGGAGAAAATTACGGAATCACCTACTGTTGCAAAAGGCGTGTGTATGTGTGTGACTGTCTAGAAGGAGAGGAGCTGGAGGAAGCGCGCGCCTCGGACGAGCCACGGGAATCGCTGACCGTAAAACGTGACGGGAATTCTTCCGCCTTCTTAATTTTATTGCAGAATCACGTGAAAATTAAATGCATTTCATTGTCTTTGCGCTACGCTCGTCTTGCGTTCCATTGTGCGAACGCAAGATAACTCGTCTATGGATGCGCTTCCGCCGAAAGTCTAAGGTTCTTTGGGTTATACGTGTATTGGGTGAAAGGTCGTATTAGTTTTTTTTCTAGATTTGGTTATACTTAAGAAGAGGGAAGAAAGAACATGTGTGAAAGTGAAGAACTAGCAAGTGGTTTGCATACAATTTAGTTGGTCTAAGGCCTAACAGAGCGGCGAAGAGGGAGGGGAAATCTACTTCAGCGTGAGGTATGTGTAATAGGTACTATAGAAAAATTGCTTACATGGAGAAAAAATGTGTTTTTCATAGTATTTTTGTACGTTCTTGTCATCTCAAAATATTCGTTTGAATTCTTAAGTTTTATGCACACACACTATACACATTCACAAGCACACATATTTGGCCAAATCCAAAATAATTTTAACTATTGTATAAGGTTTTTTAAAGTAATTTATAGCTGCTATTATCTTTCCGTACGAAGCACATAAACTAGACTGAATGTAAAATCTTCAATGGAAATTAGAAAATAAGTGCTGTGATCGATATAAATGTGCAACACAAGGCGCAGCGTGAGAATGAACCCTTTCCAAAATGGCACCTTTTTAAACAGTTTTCTTACACTCGTATCGACTACAATTTTCATTGAAGATTTTACATTCAGTCTACTTTCTGTTTCGTACGGTAAGATAATAGCAGCAGCAATAAATTACTTAAAAAACTTACACAATAGTTAAAAGTATTGTATTTGTCCATCATATACACACGCACACACACATATGAAATCTATTTTTACAGAAATCGACAAGAAAGTACAATATATTTGCATATTAGGTTCATGGATATTTATATTAATCTATTGGAATTGTGTACTTAAGGTTTTTACGTGCACTGAAAAAAAATATTTTTCAACATTTTTGTGCGTGATATATTTAGTTTTACAACACTGAGAAGTGCACGCAATGTTAAAAGTGCCTTATTAGTGGATTTAATGTAAAAACACTTAAATATTAGGATTCGTGTGAAAAATTACTCCCATCGACGCATATCTTAGTTATACGTCAGTTTATGAGAGACTGTGTTTTTAACTCTATTGATCATGAGAGGTGTCAATACGCGAATAACAAGTTAGTTATTTTCGAGTTCTATTTCTCTAAATTTAAAACTCAAAACTTTATTTCATCAAATCCATGACCTAGCACAAAGACAAATACTATTTGCAATTCATAGAACAATATAAATTTTACAATTTTTGTCAAATTATTGATTTAAAAGAAATTTCTACAACCTCCGACGGTTAGTATATTCCATAGAATAAGAAAATGGAATATTTTTAATCCATGTAAGCTATTACTATTCTAATCGAGAGATACGAAATGAATGGCTTATATTTTATGTATATGATACATATGTACAATGTTCTTAAGTATCGATTGTACCACTGGTCAGAGTAGCCTAATCAAGTGAGAATACGGTTTCCTAGAAATTCGTATCTATCGACTGAATCTAAATGAAATAAGAAATTAGATATGAGTTCATGTTGTAAAGAGCAATGCGAAAGTATTATTTTCGCATAAAATAATAGCAAATTTCATTAACGCAAAATGATAGTTAAAAATTAATTCGAGATGGAGTTTTACGAGTTTCAATATAATTTAAATAAATGTTTCAATATATAGCTCAAGTTTTAAATAAAATGCATAATATTATTTCTTAAAGACGATTTAAAATATATAGGATTTCAGAGCAGAGAAAAATTGAGTAAATTTAAAAAATGCACTTTGTGAAAGGTAGAATTTCATGTACAACTCCATCTCGCAGCGATACAGAAGGGTTGGCCAAGCTTAAGCTCCCGAACGCGACGTTTCAAGGCGGACTGTTCCTCCTACGTACGTGGAATTCGCGCGCGCGGCTGTACCTCAGTGTCATAAAGAAAACAGAAGGCAGACGCAAAAGCCAAACCATAAAGAGAACCAAGTGGTGTACCGAGAGAGAGAAAACGGAAGCTAGAGACGAAAAATGAAAAAGAAAAATTCGGGGGAAAAGAGAAGAAGTGTAGAAGAAGAAGAAGAAGAAGAAGCAGAGGAGTAGGAAGACACAGAGAAAGTGGGGCGATCGTGTAAAGTATATAATGGCGTTGCGGCGCACGCGCGTTGAGCTCCGGCGCTTCGGCAAGCTGAATTTTGCGAAATTAAAGTCGAATCCAATCTCTTAGTCCGAAGGGTTCGTAGCGCCGGCCGAGCGAGCAGCAGGAGCAGCGCCAGCCTGCAAATAGCGCACGTCGCGTTGTTTCCAATTCAATTGTCGTTGCGGGGCTCGCGCCGCTAATTTCCCCCGACGGCTCCCGCCGGTGCTGCTGCTGCTGCTGCTATTACTGCCGCTACTGTTGTAGCGGAAAGGAAGGAGAGAGCGTGGACTGCACGCGTTCAAAGACTTTCGCTTATTTCCGAGAGCTGCACACACATCTCTCCCCTTTTAAGTAAAAGATTACACTTTTTTACTGATTTTCGGATTGTCTTGTTCTTCCCGATTTTAACCTCTGCTTTTTACATTCTACGGAAGGATCTTTGGGATTATTGTGATAGCAATGTAGAATTAGTGTAACAAAAGTGAGCTCAACGCGCGCTTGTATATTTGTTTCTTTCGAATGCTTTTTATCAGTTGTAAGATTAAAGTCAATGCAATTTCTATTTGACTAAACGTAAGAGCTTTCATAATTTCTTTAGCGAAAGCACTAATTTTAACGATATAAAAGTTCGCATGCATATACTTTTGTTGAAATTGATTTATTAAAGAAAGTAAAAAATATGCTATAAATTTTTATTTAAAAGCATGCAAAAAGGAGTGAATTGCCGATTTGGACGAGGTACATATTAAAAATAAGTGCATATGTATAATAAAAATATAGAAAATATGTGAAGATTAAAAATCTATGTAAGTAAGAAAGACATAAAGATGTATGGTGTTGTCTAAGACTTTGAGATTTTGACTTCTTGGATCACATGAGTAAATAAGAAATGAGTATTGCACTACTCGAACTTCACATAAGAAGCATCCGAAAGAAAGTTTTTTTATTAAAAAGTATATCAAGTATCAAAGTTGCAGCGTGTCAAAAATTTGTAGAGAGATAAAGTAGTGTGAATTGGTGAGAAGTCAAGGGTTTTGATCTTGAAAATTTGTTGGTAACTTTGCAAAAGTCTAAAAATTTTGAAGGGAATTGAACATAGATCAGTTATATATCAGAAATAATGTAAGAGGAGTAAATTTGACGGTTGAATAGATCAAAGCCCTTGAGAAATGTCGAGTGGGCAAAGTAGGAAAAGGGGAGAGAGCTGGGGGATCGGAGAGTGATGAAAAAAGGTATATAATATATAAGTTAAGACATATCCAGCGAGAGGAGGAGATACATAATACTCGAAGGAGTATATAGAGAGCTGATCCATAATAGTTAAGAGAGAGAAAGGTGCGTGATATCGGCTCATACCGGCATTACGGGGGTCGCATATATTTACGCAACAATTATCACTCGCAAGATAATGTACTGGGGTATTAGCGGCGGGCAGCTTGACTTGGGTGTCCGCCCCCTGGTTCGCTTGGAATATTTACCGCACTCTTTACCTGCGGTCCCCATATTGAGAATGCTGATCTCGCCGAAGTAGGAGCCGGCCTTGAGGGTGGCCAGCACCGTCTTCCCGTTGTCCGCCACCACCTGCAGTCGGCCCCGATTCACTATGTACATCTCCTTGCCGACTTCGCCTGCGAACATAACAGTTACACATAAAACACATAACCTCGCCTTCCAACAAACCTCCATCTATTATAAACACCCCTTTACGCACGAAAGCTCTTACATCTCGTGAGTACATTTATTCACGTAGCTACGTATAGGTACCATAGGAGCGAGCGTGCGTTCATTAGACGCGCGGCGCGGGATTATGCGAGCCGGGAGACTCGTCAGCTCGTTTGCACGCTGGATTTGCTGATATATAGTCCAATGTACACGGGCACACGGGGGATCCCGTCTTAATTCACGCGAGGAGAATGTCGAAGCGCGCTCAGGCACGAGTTATGATCACGGCCCGATCCACGCGCCGCTTCCCGTTATGTCGAGATTCTCGACTACAATCCACTCTCTCGGCTGTGGTATAAGCGCACGTGTAAATTTGCCCGCCTTATTGGACATTTTAAATTTACCGCAACTTCCATTCGTATTCTACAATCGTTGGATCAAATCAAAGATTTTATTCCAAATTTATTCGTTCTACTATATTACATTTATTATTTATTAAGTATGCTTTTATGTACTATGCAAATGTTTCCGTATTGAATTTCCTCCACAATACTATACATCTTTCATTTACAAGCTATAGTGATGCTACATGAATTATGCAACGTAATTACCAAGTCCTTTTGATATAGGAAATTTTCGAGTCATCGCTAAACGATGCTGTGTAGTAGGCTTAGTATGTATATGTTGTGGATTCAATTCCAGGGATCATTTGTACAGTATGTTCGATGGATTTCCTCGAAGCTAATTTCAGCGATAAAGGAAGAGCCACGTCATTATGAGAGAATGTTCGAGCGCACTTTATTGTATATATAGCTGAAAGATGAATTTAGAGATAAATTTCACTTATACTGAAAAGTTCAGTATTAATAAAATGTAAAAATACGCCGCGGGTGAAGGATTTTCCTCATCAACTTTATTCCCGCTCTCGTAAAGCATTTGAAGCGCCTAAGTTGGGCGATCCGTTAAGATAAGGCTGATTCATTACGGCCATCCACGACGGGCTTTCGGGCCTTTTTATGCACTCGCGGAATGCCAAACATTCGCAATTTTTCACGGGAATTCACACGGTCAATAAAGAAGCAGTCGCGGCAGCTCTGCCGAGCGATCGGAGCTAGCCACTGGAAGATCCAAATCCCCTTTTTCCTTTGAGCGCGCGGCTATATCTCGACGGCGCGACAGTCTGCCGGCGATAAATTGCAAGCGCGCAGCTCACGTGCCCGGAAAGTCGACTATGTCGCCTGCTCCGAAATCCAGCTCTCCAAGTTCCCTCGCTCTCTCTTTCCCTCTTTCTCCCTATCTCTTCTTCTTCCGCTAGCTTTCAACAAACACAAACCGGCAAAGAAACGCCGCGTCATCGGGACGCTTAAATCCGCGTGTTGACCGTTTTGCTCCCGACCCTCGGGAGTAAGATTTTCTATATACTGAACGCTCAGCTTTCGGCTGCTGTGTGTGTAAATATACTGCAATCCAAGATATTTGCGCGTGTGTATATATATGCATACAAAAAAAAAAAAAAAAAAAAAAATTGAACATGGAAAACTAATGATTGATTTCGTTCTGTTGATTTTTATATATAGTTGTCCTGGATTTTCAGTTTTATATAACAATTCTCCAAGTAAAAATACGTTTGACCGCCGAATATAGAGCTGCGCGATATAACAATATTAATCTTGATCTTGTATTGTCATGCCTCAATATTCAAGACAATAATCGATACAATATTTATATACAGTTTTCGATACAATATCAAGAATGTAAAGAATCTTATCTTGTCCTGAAAATAATTTGACATTTTCTAATCGTAATAATTTATCGAAATAATCATAATAACAGGGATGCAACCCCCTATTCTTGAAGAAATAAAGAAAAAGCGAAAATTATTATGAAAAAAGTGGAGTATTATCATTTATTAGTTTTATAATCTCCTCTTACATGTCCTTCGGCCGGTTTACTTAGGTACTGGAGGCCACAGGGAGCCAGCGGCGGCGCACGAACTAGAGTTTGGCCGGCGGTAAATATATGGCGGGAAAAATCAAATTTAAAATTTGGCATTTATTTATACTTTTGCCGAAATTTTATTGTTTTTGTAAGAAACATAGTGTATTTGTATATTCACTTTCGTTCGGTTACATTAATCTTAAAATTCAGTAAATTTGTCACTTAAAAATTTTTTAAATATAAGAACATTCTTATGTATGAAATTTAATGATTTTACATTAAATTTATTCTAGTTACATTGTTATTAAATTTCAGATACATACTTAATTTTTAGTTAGATTATATTTAAATTTTAAGACATCTGCAATATATTTGAACATTTATTTGTTTTCTAT
>UXGD01001545.1:0-33739 GCA_900474315.1 Torymus auratus
ACTTGAATCAAAAAATTATTTACTTCTATTAAATAAATGGATTTTTAGTAAATCTATTTATTTGAATTAAGTAATTTTTTTTCCGTGTACGTAAATCAAAATGTATGAAGTTAATTTTTTTCAATTAATAAATAACTATTTGTAATTATAAATTTTAATTTTAAACTTCTAGCAAGAAGAAATAAAGCGCGCATAGATCTTGCTAATCCATGTAAAAGAATTAAATATACGTACACTATAATTATAATTTTGAATAATTTTTAGTAAAACGTATAATATTTGTGACCGGCTATATTTGTAAATGCATGAAGGAAAAAAAACGATAATTTCGTTTTGCATATCACCCCGAGCGTGTATTTTCTCTACCATCCCTCCCACCCTCTCTTCCTCCTCTCTATATGTGGAGACAGTTAACGACTGACCGGATGTGCCACCGCGCGTCGTTATTTTTGTTCATAATAAACAGCTGTTCCCGAGAAATCGATACTATGGATTTCGCTATATATTTCTCACGCGTACACTCGTTGTTTAAAGAAACAATATTTGCTAGCGCGACTCGCGCTACAGAACACGCAGCGCGTTGTATAATATGTTTGCGCGATAAAATGTTTTCCCTTCGCGCGTTTTTGGCTATGGCGGGGCTTATATGGACGGGAAAAAACTCTGCTACTGTTCTAGACAATATTTGCCGTGTAACTCAACTGCCTCACGCGTACGTATAGCAAACTGCAAACGTTTGACACTTCTGCACCTGTATCTCTATTTCACGTCAAACAAAAAAAAACACCTTCGTTAAAGCTATAGCTTAATACACAGACGGAGTGTTGATATAGATGAATTTTTCATCGGCTGCGTTGAAACTTTTATGTCTTTCAATTTTTCAGCGATATTCGAAACCCGGAGGGTGTAAGCTTCTTTTCTTTGTCGTAGAGTTGCAGCGTGGAATGGGAATTTTTTAAGCAGTGTAGCGCTTAATAACAGACTTTGCGCAAATATTTGACGTGTGCGTGTGATCACGTACGAGAGAGAGAGAGATAACCGGCGCGCAGCGGAAAACTTAAACAATGAGTGCGCGGCGCCACGGAAAACGCGAGGAAAACAGAACTGCGAAAGCTACTACACGGCGGGGGAACGATAATAATTTTGAAAAGAATTCTGCAGCGGTGCGCGCGGGGGTTTGTTACATAAGTTTTATATTTTTCTGGGATGGGAATAAAAGTAATATGAAAGAGAAGGGGCAAAATACAATGTTTGTTTGTGGGAGTAAAAGAGTCTATTGTTGTAATGTGATCTGATTTTTAAAGAGAGACAAATATACTGTAATAGTATTATACATACTTTTTAAAATAATCTCTTCACAATTGACCCGCATGAAATGTCAATATATCACCGGTAAATATACACCCAGAACTACAAATAATCATTAATACAAACCGTTACAACAATCCTCCAATATACACAAAGACTCACGCGTCACCGCACGGTATCTACATCTCCCCCTGCGCACAGCCACACCTCTGCCGCAGCAGCGAAAAAGCTCTCTCTGTCCACCCTCGAATCGAGCGCCGCGGCCATTATCCGTCACACAGCCGCGACCCATAAGTAACGGAAGCAACAGACTCCCCTTTGTCTTCTCCTCCCCCTCCTCTTCTGCGACACGATAGCTTCGGCTGTATGAGTGACGGCTGAGCCCTCTCACTCTTTTTTTCCCTCCGGCTATATACGCCGCCGATAAATAATGGCGTCGCCGGCTGACGCTGCGATTTTTGCTCTATCGCGCTTGCCCGTCGTATAAGCTTTTTTCCCCTCCGCGCGCACGCGACTTTGAGATTTTTCCGGCGCGAGGTGAGTATTTTCTTGTATATATGTAGCGGGCGAGAGAGACGCGTGCGCGAGCATTATGGTGATATACACGTGTGTAAGTGAGAGGGAAAAATGGGCTTTATGGACTGGCCGCGCGGATTAATGGACGGACTACTGAGCGAGTACTTGATTTATATATATATAGGGAGTATGTACAGTGATAGAGAGTGAGGATTGTTTATTGGTAATAGAGAAGGTGAATATTTGATTGGATAAAGAGGCACGTGCCGTGCTGTGGTTTATTGGGTTGTCGGGCCGGTGTAAATCTTGACGGAATGCGCGCGAACGTGCAGTGCAAGAGGTTTGTAAGGCTTATGAGTTATCTAATTATGCCGGCTATTGTTCAGTTGTCTAATGATCGATAAATCATATTTTCGAAGAGAGATATGTTTCAGAGGGAACATTGCGCCGGTGATATCGCGTGCTGAAAAAATACACGGATTTTTTTTTATTGATTTATTCACTCGTTTTATAGGATCTAATGGGAATACAATAAAATATACCTCGTCATAAAACAAGTGATTTCATCTATAAATTATGTTTGTTATATATATACTTACTTTACGGTAGTTTTACGATGTAGAAAACCTAATATTGTATTGTAATGCATTAACGATAAAATCTTTACCGCTGTAATTAATATGGGTTCGGGTATTATATATTGGAATAAAATAGAGCATTTAATAAATCATAATAGATATAACGTTTATTACTATAATAGCTCTACGATTAATCGTACATGAAAATAGATACATCCGATAGAACGGAAGAGCGCTGGTCAAACAAAAATATTGTATATTACATAATATAACATAACAATATACAAACACCTCGATTCACCTGACGTTTGTACACATTTACATTATTTTATACACACGACATTTATTGTTCAGCGATAAAAAAATTATTAGTACACATTTTATACAATTATACATCCTAAAAGTATACATACATACTTATATATACGAATAAAAAAATAATAAGGCAATAAAAAAAGGTAAAATAAAAAAAATCGATATGGATTTCAATTATCCGAAGCTATACACGCTGTGTATAGCACATGTATATTATATAGGCGAGCGCGTTAACGTCTTATTCATCGCTTCGCCGTTGCATGTTATTATATATACGATACACTATATATATAGTGATGAAAGGAAAGAGGCAATTCTTCATGTACAAAACGCTTTGCCTAACGAGCGTTTATACACGCGCGCACAATGACGTGTTGATGCATTTGTCGCTCGCCGCTTTATTACGGGCACATAATACATACACTTACACATACATCGGACCGGTTTTCAGAAAATTCATATCGCTCCCTTTTTCCTCTTCTCTTTCTCTTGATCGCACGGCATGTAATTAACGTGATAATAGGCCATTGACTATAAACGACCGGTTCGCGTAGATATAGTATACTATATTCAAAAAAGCTTTTTCTTTCCTCTCTGTCTTGGTCTAAAAATAAAAATACTCCAAGAATCGTGCGAGTAGGTACAATAAGCACGTTGTATGCGTATTTCGCAAAGAAGCGGTTTTTTTTTTTTTTTGTTCGTCGTTCGTCGACCGAGCTGCGACCGGAGAACAGGTTGTTGAAATTACAGTAGCGAGTGAGAGAGCGCGCGCAAACGTAATAAAGAGCCGCTCGAACGGATTTTTAATAGATAAATTGAACTCGTCGTCACGATGATGCTTTTTTTAGTGCATATATTCCTGACACCTTTGTTATTTCATTATACAGGACAGTTGCATAATAATTACTTTATGATACCGAGCTATCAATGAGTACCTATAAGTTTTTTTGTTTTAATCTCGCAATACTTTCACGTGCCCTCAAGAACAAAAATTGAAGTTCCTCCGAAATTAATTCACGACGGATCATTAAAACAGTGAAAAATGTGGATTCGAAGTAGCGGATACCGAGTCATTAGAAAAATTACATCACCGTTGGATAAGGCGAAAATGTGTTTTTTTTCGAGCAAATAACACGTAATGACTTCTCGGTGAGAAGTACACGCAATTGAAACTCTACGCGCGCTCTCATGTCGCAGGGCAAAGGAAAAAGCCATGGATGCGCAGCAAAATGTTGTTCCGATAATATAGATTTTCGATGGATTATATTTATGTTTTCAGTTTTAATGAGACATCCTGTCAATGGCAAAAAGGTTGGCAAGTTGAGATTATTATATCGCGACAATAGAGAACTCCTTAACGAACGTCGAGATTTTTTCAGCAGGCTGCGTTACAACACTTAGTAAAAATATAAATTTAAATGAAATTTCATTAATATTAAATTATATAACGCGTATACACGCGAAGACAACGGTGGATTTAATTTACAAGTTTACAAAATAAAACGACGCTCCCGAGGTTCCATGATACGTGAAACTTTGTGCATACTTTGATTTCATAAACACCAAGTATATACAATTAATAATCTCCATTTGCGCTGGCTACAAACTTCCAAGCAACCACGTTTAAAGACCGTTAAATCGTTAAACGCGCACAATCACCCATCCACAAACACACATATCACCCTAAATGCCACACACACACACACACTTACAACCTTCTGGCGCCAAGCTTGGCCGTCTGATGCACAGCGCCGATCCTGTCGGACATGAATTTCCCGTCGTAGCACTCGTACTCGTCGTACCTCTGCGTGTGCAGCCACTCGAAGTCGAACTGCTCAGCAAGCGCCTGGCTATAGTTGCTCGTGAAGACGGCGTAGGCGATCTCTGGCTCAGGCACGCCGCGCTCCCGGGCGATTTTACGCGCCAGCTCGAGGCTCGTGCGCATCAGGCTCCGGGCGATGCCGTAGCGACGGTAACGCGAGTCCACGCCGATGTAGAATACTTCCATCGCACGTTCGACGTTGTACGCCTCGTATATGTCCACGCTCGATTCGATCTGAGACAGAAAGAAAAGTGGAAAAGGTTGGATCGAATGTAGATTTTTTTTATCAATATTTTTAACTTGGGGTTAGAAAAATACATCAATTTTCTGAGCGAATATATGTATATAGGTTATATCTTTGATAAATTATAGTTATAATGGTGGCTTTTTGAATTAATATTGAATATATAGGTCATAAATATAATATTATAATTCATTAATCGTTAATATAATTACACGTTCTTAAAGGTTATCATCGTTATCTCTTATCAGAAGACAATTATAATTGCACTTTAATTTGTTACAAAGTTTTCTGTTTTTTTTTTGCCGTTCTTATCTGGCCGCGGCGATACAGGCTTTGATTTATGGCCTCGACCGATTTCCGACGGGTGATAAAGTTTAAAAGCTGCTTTTTGTCAATTGTAAAAGGACGAGCACGAGAAAGTGCCAATCAAGATATTTCTTGCTGAGGCGCAGCGTAAATCGAGTGTAAATAACAGATTATCCCGATCCAACTCATTGATTTCTGTATTAACTTATCTTTGTCACTTTAACCGCTTTAGTGAATCCATTAGTTAATGCAGTACTCGGGTGTTAATATTTCGTGGAAAATGATAGTGAAATTTTTAATAATATAAATAATCAGAAATTGTTTATTACTTTTAAGAGGTGCTTGTTATATAGCTGGATTGATAAGGATTTATTTCCTTGAAGCTAGTCTTACTATATTCAGCTTTTTCTACTTAAAACTGGAACGTACTCCATTATCCACATTTTAAAATGTTTATTGCAGCACACTGCTATCGCAGAGCTCTTTAATGATACCATATTGTACTACTTGAAACAATGATGTGTAGAACATAAGATTAGTTTGCCAGCAAGCGCTAAAAAGTATAGAAACATCGTACTATGCTGTATATAGTATTAGTATTCAATCAAGAGCTGTATTCACCGAAGTAAGTTCATTTGAAATGATTTATGATCACGAGCAATTTTAAAATACTTTATAAAACTTGTGATATATTTATAACAATGAAATAATATAACAGGCGGAATAAATTTATAGGTTCTCGTATATAAATACGCCGTGGCAATTTAATGCATGAGAAATATTCATTTTATACTAAATAAATTGTAATAACTATCCATTTTGTTGATTCTGCTCCATTATTCATGATAGCTTCTTGGAAGCTTATTGATATTGACCGAGAGGATATCCTGCTTTAGCCGATATCGATGGAATCTTGAAAGGAAATATTGTACCTACTGAATTATCTTTATTGGGAAGTATACGCTCGTCGCAATAACCGTAAAGTTTCTTTACAACTTTCTGTTCGAGAATTATTTACTTTTTAGCAATGAAAGTTTAATATTAACCAGATACGTTTAATTATTTTTATTCCTTATAAAATATCATATTTGCTTTTACGATCTTTTTGCAATCTATTTTTATATCCTCGGATGTATTTTTAAAGTGTATGATTCATATTACTTTTATCTTGTATTATACAGTAAACGAAGACTCACCGTTACGCCGAAATCAACGAGTTCATCGCGTATGCATGCAGAATATAGCCAGAATGACATAAAGATTTCCCATGTATTTTTTTTTATGTGAGAAAGATGCCAATCAATACTCATTAGTGTATCATTAAATGCCGTATTTCGCTAAGCAACTGTTCAAGAGGTAACGGCGATTACGTTTGTCAGATAAAAGTTACAAATACTATAATGCATAGACTTAATTCTGTGAATAAGTGGAGTAATCTGACACGAGCGATCAGAAAAAAAAATGTTTCTTTTTTTTCATACGTCAATGGGAAATTCGGTAATGAGTACTGTTTAAGAAACATCATTTGCTACTAATAATATTCATATTGAATTCGTATTGATTTGAATATTATTATGGTAATTAAAAAAACGTATTCAAATTACACTCGATAAAAACCGGTGTATACTTTAAAATGCTGTTTATAATAATATGCAGTTTTATAATGTTGAATATATTTCAAGAATATTTAAACCAGAATTTTTTTCGACTAAATATTAAATAATATCACAGACGTAATAAGTACATTTCTAAATTAAATATTTTCATTTAAAAAAACAAAACGATACACACAACAACATCAAAAGTTTAATACCTTTCAGTATTGTACATTCAAGTCTATTTTTATAAAAGAGACTAACTAATTACAACTATTTGTATAAAAACTAAATTGACCAAAATCTTTTCATAATCCAATCCCAGCCACAATCCCTATATCTAAAAATAATTCCCATAACCACCCGGTGGCATGAACCCATAGCCATCGGTCACACGCCTCCCATCAGCGGAAACCGCTCGCGTATACGGCGGGTATCGCAATCTCTCCCGCGAAACGCCGTGCGCGTGGCCGTCCCGCGCGCCAGATAGCCAAAGAGGCGAGATCCGGTCAATCAACCTGCTACTACTAGTACTACTACTACCACGCTCTCACTCTTACTCTCTCCCTCTCTTACTCGAGAAAAAGGAGGTACCTAGGAACAATGCCCGCGCCGATTGCGACAAGACTCACGAGTCACGGAAACGCTGTCGCGCGCGTGCGCGATTTACCGAGCGCGCGTGACCTTTCTAAGGTTTGATTTGATGATAGCGCCTTGTACGTGGATATGTGTGTGTGCGCGCGCCAGACAGTTGGGCTACAGTGAACGAGAGAGAGGTACACGTAGTCGAGCATGTAGATAGATAGGCAGGAGAGCTCGTATCGGCGATTGCTAATTTTTTTAATTGGTCGTTTTTATGGGATAAAGGGTTTTGTTCGAATTAGGTTGTGGAGTGGAATGAGTTTTTTTTTATGGAGTGGGTAAGGTTTGTAAATTATGCATTCGGATAAGTATTTTAACAAAAGGAATTTTGTGAGTGTTATCGAAACGTTTAATTGATAAAAGAAACGGTGTATATATAATTATGAGCTTGAAGAAAAAAACATTGTAGATGTCGATGTTGTTTGTCTTTTACTTCGATTTGCTTATATAATGATACAGTATCGCCAAATACGCGTGTATAAAAAGATAAGATATACATTAAATGAGTCACAGATGAGAAGATAAAAAACTTTTTGTAAACTTGTATCGAATAATACGGAAAAAAATTATTACGTCGGGCTTCTTTTTATAACGTGATCTAATTATTGTTATTTAAAATGAAAACACGGAAAGAAATTTGTTAAAAATGTTGAATTACATAAATATATACCCTGTGATATATACAAAAATATTTGTATTATGGTAATAACATTTTTATTTTAAATAACAATAATTCGACATTGGACACGTATTGGAATTCCCAATTCAGTTTTGTCGGGTCATCGTAAACCGTCACGTGCCGTACATATATAGTGACCTCCAAAGTATGTAAAATCTAATATAGAAGACATTTATCTATAAATAAAAAAAACGCAACGAACGGAACTTTTTTTAAATTATATTTTCAGAAGAAAAAAAAATCGAATCATCATAACGGAAACATTGAATAATCGTGAAAATCATAGAACGACCACCGGTATTAAAACTAATTTATGGACTTCGTAATCGATTGTTTTTATTTATCTAACGTTTCCACTACCGAAGACGACTTTTTATATTATACACTTTAGAAATTAAAATCCATCGGCTCTTTCTCTCGCCCGTTAATGAATTCCGCGCAATTCGACTCATCCATTAAAAATTTCCATGAAGCATCGTCTCACACCTCAGCTCTGCAGGAAGGCAATAGTATAGAGGCGCTTTCGCGCGCTTTAATTAACTCGGGCGCGCGCGTGCGATCTCCGGCTATCAGTCTACGATCGACAGCTGCTGCGCAGTCACCTCTCTCTCTCTTTCATTGTTGTATCTCGCGATAGAGATACGGAGGTGACGACATCGATAAACCGATCGGCAAATCCCGCACGCGCAAAAAGTGTCAAGGATACGGATATGGAGCCGCGCACGCGCGAGCCGATTAATCATATTACAGCGCGAGCGGCGGCTCCTTCGGTTTCGCGATTTTGCCGATTGCGAAGTGTATATAGTGAGACGGTCACGGGGATATCCCTACGTACCCGCTCACTCTAATTAATTAGATAATACGTAGGACGAAAAGAGAGGAGGAAAAAAAATTATGCATAGTGGATTAACGCTTTGTTTGTGTGGAGGTAAGGCCGATATTGACCTGCTGTCCCACTTTGCCGATCAAGGATCGTACGCCGCGCACGGCTAAGTTGGCTATTATGCCGATTAGCGATCAGGTGCAGTTGTTCAGCCGTATAGCCATTCGTTCGTTCGTTTTCCCATTCTCGATGCTATTTTTTTTCCTGCTCTTTTCGTATAGCCGCGGAGAGTGTCAATCGGCTAATTTAATTAGCTGGAGGCTGCGAGACGCCGCGAGCGCTTTTCCGCTTTCCGAGATCGGTATGGAGCGCGACGGGCGGTACCGGTAAATAAAAAAAGAGAACAAGCTCAAATAGCGGAGCGGTTGTTGTTCCGGTAAAGAATCGTTTTGTTGTAGATATATAGGTTTGTTGTTTCTTTTTTTCAAGTCTCTCAAGGGTTTTGGAAATCAAGGATTATTCTATTTTCGAAATATGACTTCGGTTCGTTTCGAGTTTTGAAGTTCGATCAGTTATAATTAAATTGTCGTGATTCGATAGCATCAGTTTGCGTTGATGCAGACGTGTGCGATTTAATATTTTAAAAATGTTTCATGTAATACGTGATATATTATATGATAAATTTTCGACGATTTACCGTAAATGTTAAAACGAGTTAATTTTAATTTTCAATTGCGTGTAAACAAAGATGATTTTTCTGATTTATTATAATTCTGCGCGCAATGCGGCTTTAATTAACAAGTTTGAATACGGTCGTACAGCGCATCGCGGCGCCCAAGGACAGTTTTCAAGTTAAACATGGAAATCGTAACGAATCTTCCGAGTGAGGGATTCATAATAAATTTAAACAATAATTACGCAACGCGATACATCCATGTGTGAATTTCAGTCTAAAACAACGTTGAATAATAATCGCGCGCAATTACAGCGAGTAAGCGCGACTTGATTATTATTAAATTTCCGTGAGAAAGGGCAGCCATAATTATAAGAGCATTAGTTGCGCGGTTATTTTTTTTTTGCCATCGGTCGCCAGCATTGTAATTTTACGCCCATATAGAACGTGTTTTATGATGTCACGATAAAATGCTCTATAGATAACATCATTGCGATGCTATTCAGAGATAAGCAGGACTGTAATAAATTTTTTTAAGACTATCTGCTCCGTATTCGCATATATGTATACGCAACCGTTAAACACATCTAGCGCATGTATTGTGCAAAGAAGGAATCTGCAATCATTTATGGTATGTTCCTACATCGTTAAAGCGCTATTGTTTCCATTTTCGGCATAGGTTTCGACAAAGCCTAATCCAAAAATCTTGTTTCGCAGCAACGAATTACTGAAATGTAGTAGGTACACTAAATCTTATTGCGACTCGCGTATGAAGTAGCACAACTGTTAACAATGAAAACAGTTGATACTCAAGTACTTGTTAACGAGATTATATATGAGTCGCGTAGATGTCTTCACAATTATATTTGATAATTCAAAGAGGTCGAAAAATTTATTATATTGAAATGAACGCTGCATTGTTATCAAATTTATCGCGCACAGTATTGATTACTTTAAGCAATTCATCCTTGATTATAAGATCCCCTATCCTTCTTTCATTCTCACGCCGCGCGATTTTAGTCAGTTTTCACATGTCAACAAGTAATTCGAGGAACGAGGCACTTATCTAACAAGAATGACCCAATTGTAGCATGGGATCAGATTTGCCGCGGTTCATGACAAGAAAACTAGCATGAAAATTTTAATGATTGGATTGTCTCGTGCATGAAGAAAATAAATGTTACAGCATAACGTAGACAGAAAAATAATACTCGATCATTCGAATTTTTTTTTTTTTTTTCACTGTAAGAATAATCGGACGAAATAATGTTCGAATAATACTAAAAAAAAGATATTTTAAATAGTAAATAAATGTAAAAGTTTAATGATTATTCGGGATAAGATGATTCCTATCCTATTTATAGTTTTCAGTTCTATAAATTTCTTCTAATGAAAAGTGTTACGTATATTAAATTGATTACATCTCCAACTTATTCACAGACTTTTTTATACTATACATTACGTCAAATTTACTATACCCAATACTTTGGGATCCAAGCCTATTCATTATTAGATACTTCACCAACGAAAATAACATCCTATCTACAAAATGATACAACGCAAAAAAAATACTCGCTTTATGTTTTTTTTGCTTCTAAATTCTATTCCTGTATCAAAATATAATGCTGGACAAACGTACACGCAATACGTTTCGCTGGTTTTTTTTTCTACAGCCGAATCGATTCTATCGGCGATGTTTGCACATCGTATTAAAAAAAAATTGCTTCCTCCATCTATCCACGGGGAATAGAAATGTTTTTGCACACTCCCATTGTGAAATATTTACCTTGAAGATGAACCTCATAAGGTCAAGTGTGGCCGGGTGCTTCATGTTCTCCTCCACGTTCTCCTCCAGTGGTGCCGGCGTGTCTCGCTCCGATTTGTTCTGAAATGATTAATTGATATGTGCATACATTATGTGCGCGTGACAAAATGCCTCGGCTTACGATAGATTAATTAATCGTCGGTGTATAGCGGAAGTTAGATGCGATTAATTATGAATATGTATATATATGTATTTGCTGTATTTTATACATCGTACTCTGTATAATAATTTCGTAATGTTCGGAAATAATTAGCCAAATAAAATTCAAACGCGCGTGTTTAAGGTTTAAGTTTAATAATGACGTGGCTTTGAAGAACCCGCATTAGTGAAAGTTCATACGAATTATACGAGTCAAACGTCTGAATGTTTTGGCTACCATACTTTATGTTGAGTTTGTGAACCGGCTGCCAAGAATTTGTTGGACGGCTCCTACTTTGATATAAATCCTTTACACCTCGTAAAAAAAAGTTTAAAAACCTCTTGATAATGTTTGTTTAATTTTGTTTCATATCGATTTCATATCGTTATTGAAACATTATAAAATAGAACTTTGATTGAATTTCACTTGATTAAATATTAATTAATTTGTTTAATAATCTCTATTAAATTATTTATTAATTTTACTGTTTTATAAAACTAATGACTATATTAAAACACTACTAAATTATTCCCATAATCGATTCACAACAAGAGTGTGGCCCGAATAAATCTAACTACTTCCGGGTTGTCATATCATCATCACAATCATTATCGTCATTAAAGCGCCAAAATATTTTTTGTGAACTTCAAGGTTAGCTTTTATCATCATTAGTATCGTTGATGTTCTAATTCTGTATAACTATGACTTCAGATGGTAAACTTGTGACTTTTTTGTGATAAATAGTATATTTAATATAAAAAGATAACGATTGATAATATTTACAGCAAAATTATAAATTTTTTAGATTATCTAATTCAATCGTTCCCAAATTAACTTTGAATTAAAAAAATACTCCTATGTAAAAGTAAAAAAAAAACGTTTTCTTTGTTATAATTTTATTATATGTTTAGAATAACGTTGCCAAATATTTGTCATATTACTCCGTCGTAGACGATCTATTATTAATATTATTTTTTTTTCCTTCCTCGAACTATTAGTATTTTTTTTCTTCTACGTGACATAATCTTCGTTTTAAATAAAGCATCCAAAATATAAAATAATGTCTATAAACTTTGTAAGTTGTTTCAAACGAACAATACGTATTTAGTAAAATGTTTAATTTCTTGTTTGGGGCCACGTCAATAACCACGAAATTTCAAAACCAATTTGGGGTATAATTATTCATTCATTTGTTATGATTATATATTACAATACATTATCTTATCATTTGCTTAATGGAATTGTTAACTTTGATCTAATTGACTATTGTTGCGAATTAGATATTAAATACCCATTATCATACATAATAATTACTTTAGCTAATGTTAGTTAGTTCCATACAATTATTAATATTCTGCAATATACAATAAAATGAAAATTTATTCTACTTTACTCAAAACTTTTTATTCCAAGTGTAACCATTATAAATTAAATCGACGAATTTGAATTTTAATAATGAATCATTCCATTTTCTATACAATTAATATTCTGACTGAATAATATTGTATTCTTCAAAAATTGAATTGCTACATTAAACATGAAAACGATCAATCACGAAGTATCGTTACCACTTCAATCTCGACTGGCATTAACAAACATTTCACTAGCAAATCAACCTTCTTATCATATCAACCGGCCAACTCAAGAAATACTTCAGACCATATCACCAAAGCTGCAATCAGTACATCCCGCGTTCGAAAGCTCCGCGCCTACCTCATTAACCAACCCAATCCCTTCGGTTCCCAATTAATCTCCTCATTATACCAACCCCGCGCGTCACCCCAACCTCTCAGCACTTAATAATTCTCTCTCTCGCGTCGCGTCCACGAAAATAGTCATCGTCACCGCCGCGCGCGTGCTCTCAAGTTTTGGCTAGGCGCCGTGTGACAAAATCTCACGCCTCGCAGTGTTTACAGTGCTAAAATTAGACGACGACTAACACGCATACAGACACTCACGTGCAGTTTGTTGAAGCAGACGCCGACGAGCTCGCCGGACTTGCTGTCAAAAGCTCCAATGGTGAACCCATCGGCGATTATGTTCTCGAGGAGTACGGCAAAGCCCTCGTGATCAGTGCCACCAGGTATATCAGCGATGCCAAAACCAATGGTCAGGCATTCCTGAAAGGACGACTGTATCTGCAGGTGGGTCGCTTCCTTTACGTTCTCCTCAGTGAGGATCTTGTAGCTGATGAAGCTCGAGTCGGCCTTCTTCGACATCTTCAAGCAACTATTCCTAGACAGTTCCCAAAGCACGCACGGACGGATAGATGGGCGAAGTGGGTCGGTTAGCGGCTGCCTCGGACAGAGAGAGAGCTTGAACGAGTCCCGGGCCGAGAGCAGGCGCGCGCGAAAGATCACTACTGGCCGGAGTAGCCGCGCACACTTGGCCTTTTCAGCAGTGGCTGCGCGACGCGCGCGCGCTTCTGTGTGTGTGTGTGTGGAAGAGAGAGAGAGAGAGAGAGAGCCCCACTTCATTATTATCAGTCCTATTACCGACTTCTCTCCCACCGCCACCGCCGCGCGTCCGTGTATAAACATACGGTGGATGGGTGGATAGATAGATGCGTCGTCGTCTTATCGCCGGTGTGTGCGTGCGATCTTATGTAACCAGGTGGTGGTGAGCGGATAGAGTAGTACAATACGGGTATTGTATAGGGTCTTTTTTTACGAGGAAGGTGAACGGGTTTTTTCTGCAAGCTCTATACTGGGCGGGATGTGTTGGGAACGCTGCTTACGAGTGATTATTGTTGCTGTGCAATGAGATTTTTTGTTGTTGTCGTTGTGGCTGTCTTTGAGAAGGAGGATAAGTGGCGCGGTCTGATAACGTGGGGCGATATCGGATTAGTTTAATTGGAGAGGCGGGACGGGAAAAAGCGTAGCCGCGGGAGTGGGGATTTCTAAGTTTAGATGATGGCGATATCGGGAGTGCAAGATTTATTGATTAATTGATAATACGGGGCTTTTTTTAGTATTAGGATTAATTTTGTTTGCAAGGTATATGTAGTATTGTAAACTAAAGTGGGTACCTGAAAATATAAAAAGAAACCGTGCTCGCGTTCGATGTTGAAAAGTGTATTTTAAAAATTCTACCATACGCAACAACATAAACGTTAGGTATATAAATACCTACACGTATTTTTGGGAAGCTGCCGAAAATAAATAGACGTTGTTTTCGAATTAATCAAGCTACGGCGGTTATAAATCAATTACGGGAATATTTATGCACCATATTTCCCTCCACAGACTATATTAAATCATCACACCCGAAAACTTTTACATCGCACCTTATAAATCACCGATTAAACAATACACGCATGTAATATACAAAAGATAACTCGCCTAATCAATACTTCCCAAAACAAACGGTCCTCGCGTAACGTACTACTCGGCTCTACCACCCCTTAAAAATTAAACTCCAGCCCGCCTCGTTTACCCTGACAAATGCGCTTTGCCGCGCGTCGCAGCACAGTTGGCTTAAAAAGCGCGTATAAATCCCCGTTCTTCGAGACCGCGACTTGGAACAATGCGCGCAATTCCTTCGAGCGCGGGTATAATTGACAGCACTTATTAAGCCCCCCCAAATCGCTTTCCAATTTTCCAACACCGGGGAGCTTTATTTCGACGTCGCGGATCTTTAGAAATCCGGGCAGCGAAGGAATGCGCTCGTGGAGGTGGAGAGGGTGGATATAATATACGAGTGTGGTAATTTTTGTCCCATAATGCGTTGGTGAGGGTGAGTGATGGATCGTCGAGAGCTGAATTATTATTGTCAGAGCGAGTTTTGACGTTTGGTCGATTTCGATATAAAAAGGTTTCTGCGTCGCGGAATGGTGTATGCTATACTGGTATTTACTAGATTATTTGAAAAGTTCAGTAAACTTATATTTTTATATGGAATATTACTATAAAAAGTGACCTTATTTAACATCGAATACTGCACAGATATGGAAGTAAATCATTCGTTCATTCATATAAAAATGGGTTATAGTATTGTTTTAAAAGCCGATACAACGCGCGTTCACTGACACACGAGATACGTTAATTTTTCACCTTCTCATTTTTATTCATTTATACATTCATAACCCGCGTTCGTCCGTTCACCGTACTGTAACAACCTCTCTTTCTCTCTATTACAACAATAACCACATCGTTCATCGCGAGAGCAGCAGGAAGTTTTGCACCCGCGATGATCCGCAATTTATGAAGTGAAAATGCGAAAACACACTGCGCGCACGCGTGATATACCGCCATAATAATAGCGATTTGATTTATCTATATTCAGATTTTTATGAGAGGAGGAACGCTTTGCTTCGGTGAGAGCTAGTATAGCGAACAAACGAACGAACCTCGGGCATTACTCCATAAATCAGATCCCCCCAAGTAATCGATGTTTACACGGCGCGCGCCGTTCGCGGAAGCGCGTGCTTTAAATTTAGCGAGAATTATTGCGCTCTTTAACACTTTTTCTTCGCGAAGAGCGATCTGCGTGTGTGTGTTTTTATTTTTTGTAGAAAGTCGCGGTCGAAACAAAGCGCAGACGTTCCCTGAATATCTTCCCGAAATATGACGAGACGCCAAAGATATTTACCATTTCCGCGTGTATTTTTTCAAGCTCACCTTTGGGAACTGATTGTTCTAGTTCTTTATATCTCAAAATACTATAGAAAAATATCGGACAATTGAAAATGCTTTTGAGTGATTGAAATGTCGTATACAATATTTCAAAATTGAAAATAAAACTATAGAGAAACCGTCCTTGTTATACTCACTTTTTTTTAATCGAATTAGTAAAAAAAATATTGATTTTTTCGAAAGCTTCGCTGGTTCAATCATAAGCGTAAAACAAAGGAACTCCACTAACAAATATCAAAGCATTTTTTGTAAACAAGATTCATAGCAAAAAAATTGTGTCACAAAAGCATTTTTAATTATTCGAATTTTGTTTCAACGTACAACATTCAACGTACAAATAACGAGAAGAATCCGTTGTGTAAAGTATTATGTTTAAAAAAGCACTTTGGGGACACCGAAATGATAGATTTTTTTGCCATTCAGCCGCACGCGAACCTACCCCAATTCTCCTTCCCCAAAGTAGACCCTACAGGGCTTTACTACATTGCATGCATATACCCTAAACCACCGGCGCGCAATTCTCATCCTCCTCATTATACACCGCAATGCGCGCAAGAATCCATCGGCGCGAATTATCCAATTACGCAACACTATACACACGCGAGATAGAGAAACCGCCGCGAATATTCGCGAGCACGCACTCGCTATATACCTATATATCGAGAAAGCGCGCGTGTAGGGCTCGTTCCGTTTCGAATGGCCGGGCTTTACTTCGTTTATACGGTCGCGCCGTTATTGCCGCGTCGGGCCAGCTCTTCTCTCGATACGTCGTCACGGTATGAGAAAGCTTTTCGTTATAACTGCGCGGTTGTTAAAAAGTGTAGAGGTAGATGGACGGGGGTTATATTGTAAAAATTAACTGCCGATTTGATGGATATGGCAGGGCAGGTGGTTAATTGCGTGATCTTTGTAGCTAGAGAAAATGTAGAAACGTATGCGTTATCGTTGCGATAGGTAAAAATGTAAAATTCACGACTTTCGAGAAGTTTTCGTATTATAGGGAAGTACGAGATCGGAATTCGTTTATCATAACCTTGCGTTTTTCAATGTCAATGCCGGCGTTATATGGCGAAGTGTATAAAGAGGCGCGGACGTCAATCTTGCATTGAAATCGGGGAAACCCATGGGCATTGAGGCCTTTCATTTTATTGCACTATTTGAAACATGGGAAAGTCCCAAAGAAAAGAGAGAGTGGAGCAAACTCTCGTGAGTCAGCAAGGAAATGTCAAGATGGACATCTCAAATAAGTTGCATAGAATATTATAAAGTTTGTACTTTCCACGAAAAGATTATAATATATTCGTATTTTTTCCTGATACAAGCGGTTTATTGGGTCAAGATAAATATTGTGTTTTTAATGAATGAAATTACAATATACTACAGTCTTCACAATATAATGTAAAATCAAAACCTTCAACATTGCAAAAAAAAGCAATTCCCCTAGCAACCCTTACCACGACAACAACTCGTCCGCAACAAACTAAAAGTCATTCACATTTAAGCACACGCGCGCGTGCACACAGCCACAACGGCAATTAGGTCACCTATACCGACCATTCAAACTTCGACAGTTATTGTCGGCGAAATATGGGACTTCAAAAACGGTGTCGCGCGTATATGTCTCGCACATTGCGCGCCAGATTCGAACCGAAGGCGTGCGCGCGCAGGAAAAAAAGGGAGCGCGCTGCTCGGGAGAAACTCGAACTCGTCACCGACACGCGGCGTTATACACGCACACACTGGACGCAGGTGTACTCGCAGGGTTTTATCGTTTATGAACTGCATAAATCCGTCCGCGCTGGCGAAGGGTCGCAATTTTACGCGATTTCGCGTACTTTCAGGGATGTAATAAAGGGGGGAAGCCGCGGATGGGCATCGGAACACGATAAATCCGCGTCCGGTATGTGCGTATACGAGTGTGTGTGTGGTATGCGTATGGCAGAGAGAGAGAAGGTTTTTAATTAATTGGCTGGGTTTGGTAATACACTGCAGTGAGCGTGTGATGTATGCGACGGGTAGGGAATGGCTCTGAATTTTAATGATTTGGTTAATGTGTATACGTCTCATTGAGAATCGAAAATTTCGGAAGGTCGTGATTTTTTGATGATGGGTAGATGAGGTTTAACGATTTTTTGACGTTTAAATTTACAAGGTTTTTTTATGTGGATTGAAAAAATATTTGAATAAATTAAATGTTTAGGAGAATTTTAATGTAAAAACTGTATTTCGTTTCTGTCACATTACATTTTCACTTTCTAGATATACAAATTTTGAGGGAAATTTTCATGCGAATAAATGATTGAATTTTGAAAATTTAATCACCAACTTGACGCTCGGCCAAAACAGAATGTTTCACACGTGGGTAAATTTTCGCCAAAACTACGTGTTTACAAAAGTAATTTAATTTAATGGTTAAGCAAAAAGATCTATACAGCATTCACGCTCGAATTATAGTCAAAAAGCCATTTGACAACTTTACAAAGTTGAAAGCAGACGTTTCTCTATAAAGTTCAAAGCTAATTTTTATTTTCCAAATAAAGCGTCATATTCTATCAAAAATATTTAACGAAAAATCAGTTATTATTCTCAATAAAGGCAATTCCATGCATGCTATCAGTCCTTTGCCTTTCTAAATTGAATATTGTACTCTAAAATATGTTCCTTTGTCAATCGCTTCAGCTACAACTCTATAAGATTCTCCATAAGAATTTGAAGTAAACCCTTTTTGAATTCCCGCAATAAGGGCAAATCAGCGAGCGCATCTCTCAAAGCGGAACAAAGGTCCATAAGAATCCCGCATGCGAATCGAAGATACCCACTATATACCTGCTCCAGAATTCATCGAAAAAGCGAATGTGCGCGCGGAAAACGAGGAAACACTTGGAAGGACGTCTGGCCGCAGGATTTTTGTCGCGTTTGATGTGCAGCAGTCACGAGCATTGTTACGAGTGAAAAATCGGAAACAGGTTTTCGCAATTTCGGTGCCCCCTTAAAAATGCCCTGGAAATTGTCTGCAGCGCGTTTTTCGCATGGGAAGTGACGGATGGCCGCTGGTCGTTCAAAAATCCTTGAACTTTCAATGCCACACGAACGGACAAAGAGATTTTGCTATCCGCGCGCGTGATCCGTGTATAGCACATATCGTTTTTCATTATATACCTGCGTATCAACTTGTTTGGGTTTTTCTTCTTATTACTACACTTATTGAATAACACGTTGTTGAGCGCGCGCGCGCGCGCGCGGCAGCTGAAAAACTATATATACATCTGAATTTTTTACGTCTACGTACTTGTGATGCATGAAAAATCCCCTATGGGGAGCAGATATAAGTTACCAAACGCGTGATAAACGGATTCTAAAAATAAAACGATATCCTTTCGCTTCTCTCAAAATGCAAAAAGCTCGCGCTGAGAGGAGAAAAAAAACACACATTTTTTTTCCATATACCTTTCCCTCGTATCGCACGGCAATTATCGAATGCATTTGAGCGTGTATTGTAATTTATGTGCGGTTATTAATCGATTACAGATCCTCTTTCTCTCTCTCTCTCTCGTGGCTGCTTAACCTAATGATAGAGCCGAGATAAAAGGCAAGGCGATTACGCTTTATTGCCCCATTTAATTCTCGCTGCTGAGAGATCACAATAACCGCGCGCACCAACGCGGCGAGGAAAAGTCGAATTATTATAGAAAAAAATCTACACGGCGTGTAATAGCAGACTTGGCGCGCGAGCGCAATTAATTAACGAGGTAAAGCAGTTTACATTGAGTTTAGGATACGGCTTTATCACCGTTAGAGCGTGTATAATGTATTTATATCGGATATAAATAAATGTAGGATGAATAATAGACGATAGATGAGACTTTTAATAGGTAAACTATAGTGTACATGGAGCTGTTATAAGCGTTATAGCAATATGTCGACGGCGGTGAATCAGGTTATCAATTCGTAAAGTCGAATTATTATTTAGCTGGCGAATGCATAATTCATCCCGGAATTCAGCTCTCCCGCGTGTGTGCGGTATTATTATTAATGTAAATGTTATACGAAAGATATATGTTATACACGTGTGCGCGTGCGTGTGCGGGTAACACACATAATTATCGAGCCATTCAAACATTGATACAATATAACAAGGGAATCGTGACAGAATAATATTTATTCTGGATCAAATTTACAGGCCAGTCGAATAACAATCGCTGATTTATCTATTCGATTAAATCATTGGCCGTAGCGTATGCAAACCCGGCGATTCAAAACTAATCGCGTTACCGTGACGCAACGCAAAAAAAAACAGTCTTATTGTTGGATTGCGGCTTTTTGGTCATCTCTTTTTTTAACGATTCTCTTGTTGATCATGTTTGAATAAAAAATTAGATCAGACAGTACAATAGATTCGTAGAGAAGGAGACTTTTAAATTCAGAATTAACTTGAAAAATATGATCAATTATTATTTCATTACATTGAAAGTTTTAACTAATCGTCATATATTTGGTAAGAAAATTGTTACGTCTATTACAATTGAAGTCATTCCTTTTGCGCGGAAAACCCTTCCGAAAAAAAGCACTCACAAGATTATCTTCACTCTACGTACTAAATAACGGTAAATTCAAATGTATATTTCGGTAAGACTAAAATCGATTATTAATTATCTCATGCCAGCCACTCGCCACCCGCCAGCCCCAGTTTTACGCAACACAGTCGCCGACAATAATTAATAATATTCGCCCGAAATAAACAACTAATTAAAACAGCTCGCGCCGCTGCCAAATTTCTCTCGCACGTGCCTCCGTCGTTTCCCTATCCCCATTTGCATTTCACAAACCGTTCCAAAAAAAGAGAGAGAGAGAGCTAAAGGAAACCGAAAGGACGACTCTTGTACCCCCTAATTCGTATGCCACCGCGACGTTAATAGATCGCCGCGGGGGGCTCGCTCGCGTGTTTTGCCGACTAATGCGCCGTGACTAATGTCCGCGTTTTTCCGCGACACACACACACAAACAGAGTATATATATGTGCGTGCGCTTGATTTCGCGCTCGAACGTCCGACTAATAAATTCCCGAAGCGCCGGGTCGAGTTTCGCCCAAGTTTTTAAGCCGCTCCCGATCCCCCGCCAAGCGAGAGCTTTGAATAATGCAACTTGCGAAAGTTCATTATTTACCGAAAGGGAAACGCATGCGCGAGTGGCGAAAGAAGTAGAAAAAGAAGGGGGAGGGGGGAAGGTACTTTTCATAATTAAGTTTTAATAAGGCGCGGGAGTAATCGGGCTTTTTCTGATTCGTGAAATTTTTAGTGCTGAGAAAGCGAGAGGGTGGGTTGTTGTGTTACAAAGGAGATGCTGTATAGAGAGAAAGGGGCAAAGAAAGGCTGTTTATAGGGGTTGCTTGGAAAAAATGTTTAAAGTTGTGTTTTATGTACGAGAGCCGAGACTGTAGTTATTAACGTTAATAAAGCAATTTCTTATAGATATAACTTAATGGATCATTGTTATAATAATTGAATTCAGATGTTTTGTTTTGAACTTTTTCAATTTTAATGGATAATATTTGCAATTTTTTTCATCTATTTTATTTAGCTTTTCTGTAATATTATAATAGCGTTCTATATTTAATCTTAGAAACATTTTCATGCAATATTTTATAAATCTCACTACAATATGATACTACCACATTTATATTTTTTAATTAAATGACAAATTCATTGGCAATTACCTTTCTCGAACTAAAGTTATTGTTCTAGTAAGTACATTGATTGTTTACATTTAAATACAAAAGTATGTTGTAGAAAAAAATCAAAATCTTAAAATACAGACGTGGTGGACCAGTTCTGACCTTGAAATGATGTTTATGGGACCAAACTACACAGAGATATAGTCTCTGGAACACACAACTTTTTTTTTCTTTTTGTGAGACTGTAAAATTAAACTCAAATTATACATACATTTTAAATTTGAATTTATTCATGAAAATCGTACCAATGATTCTGCCCGTCACTGAAAATACAAAAACTTCACGTTAAATTGTACGAATATTCCACTAAAAAAAGCGCTCAACCGATTACATCCGTATTATTGTTAAAAGCGTATACGCAAAGAAAAGCCCTGTGCGTTTAATATAAAATCAGCCAGTCGTCCAGCAGCGCGGCAGTGCTTCCCAAAAATTCGGGCTTGAAAAATAGCTGCAGCAAAAGAATTGGGTCGGCGAATCCTAATGTTTCTCTTTTCAAAATTTATCGCCGGCGGCCGCTCTCAAAGCCTTGAATTTTAAAAAGCGCGTATCCACGCGCATTCCTAGAATCGCTCATAATCACTTTTCGCGATAATGCGCGCGCGCAGCGGAGAGAGAACTATTGTTCCGCGACGTGCGGTGACATATTTTGCATTGAATCCGAGCCTGAATACAACGAGAGCTCATTGTTCGGCCGGCATTCAGCCGGTTACTTCGCCGCGGGCCAAACAAATAATTCCTATATGGGGCGAGGGCTTGAATCTTATCGAGCGGGCATGCGCGTGTACTGATAATGCGTGTTGAACCTTTGCAAAATTTTACGTTTAATAAGCGGATATGCAGGCGCGGAGGGGTGCAAAAACGGAGCCGCGCGTCGACGCGCTCGCGTGCACGCAGAGAGAGAAAGAGGATGTGGCGATAAGTAATGGTATCCGGCGTCGACGAGACGAATATTAAATGATAGTGGGTGCACGTGTAATTATTTTGCTATTTTGCTGAAAATTGCGCGGTGAGCTAGTTTTTCGTTTTATATATATGAGCTTGTAAAAATGGGAATTGTGGGAATGATATGTGCTGGAACGTTATTTACTATAGTGAAGTAAATTTCGCTGGATGTATAGTAAATATTTACTTGCGGTTGGATACTATGTTTTTTAAAACTTTTTAGAGCTATTTAAAATAATTTTAAACTAAATTCAAGATAAAATATATTTTTATTATTTATTTTAGAATTACTGATTTCGCTTTATAAATTCAAATAGAATATAATATTCATCTATAATATTTTAGAGCGTAATTTTTTGTAAGCGAACAATTTAATAAAAAAAATGTTGTATTTATTTAACTAAGAACATTATATTATGAATATCACATTGTTTGAATATTAGGTTTTTCCATTCTAATGTTAGCAGAATACCGCACAATATATACTTAATATCATATTCAGAACTTTTTTTCGGTCAAGTCTAATACCAGTTATAAATTACCGAGGAGCGAGCAAAGCGCGAGCATTTTATTCTCTCTTTCTCTCTCTCTCTCGGCGTTTGCTCTTTGTTCCTTTATTTGTTTGTTTTTTGCCACCGTGACGCAGTAACTTCCGAAAGGATTAAGGGAGAATCCGGGAAAAGAGAGGGAGTGGGAGAAAGAGAGAGAAAGCGAGTATTCTGAGCCATTGACTACGCGAGTAAGTGACTTAGCGACTACTAACTCGTCAAAAAAACTTTTCCACTTTATATCCCTAAATGTTTTTATGTGTTTACACGCTACCGGAAAAACGTATTATGGACAAAAGGAGTTCAGCAAATACGGATTTGGTTTAGGCCGTCCTTGAGAGTCCCCGACAAATTGGCGGTGAATAAACGTAAACTCGGATTACGCCTGGAGATGATAAAACGGAAAAAGTTTTGACGTAATTTGATATGTTGAAAGAATTTTCGTCAGAGAGATACAAATATTTATGGGGATATGAAATTTATTATTTTTTGATTGGTTATATACGTGAACTTTTACTTTTATCCGCAGTTTGTTTAGTTTGACAATGAAGGTTTATTTTTTCAAGTGAATATTATATATTTTTATCTAATGAATTAATACTTTAAACAGTATTTCTTGATATTTGAAGATAAAATACATAAACTAATAATGGAATGACTTTCAGTTTACATACTCCGACATGATTCATCAAATATTAAACACAATCTACAGATACCTTTTCAACAACAAACACGGTATTATCATAAACACGGACGTTTTATATCACAAACTCTTCTTCCAGCTTCCACATTAAAAGTTTATCCGCCAAAAGATTACATCAAACCCTTTTCGAAAACTCCCATTGTCATCGGCTAAACCCATATCCTTAACCTCCGCCCTCTCACAATTCCTCCTTCAATGCTTATACCGTCCGCCATCTCTAAAAAGACACACTCGCAGCTTTATACCCTCCCTCTCGAACCAACTAAAAAAAATTAAGACCCTCGCCAAGACTCTCTCACTTTCCGCCTCTATCTTCATCGGAAGGAAAGCCAGTGCGCGGCGGCTATAAGCCAAAGCGAAAGGGAGCATTCAGTATAACGCAGCCTGAAAAGGCTCACCGATCCGCTAATCAGAAATGAACGCGGCCGCACAGCGTAGGTATATATAGTGTTCATGGATTGCTCCATGAATTATTTACAGTTTCCGAAGTGGCCGCAGCTCGCGCGTATATGTATTTGGCTCTGGCGGAGGGTTGTAGTATAGTGATGCATAGGGCCACGGGCGAATGATCGAGCGCCGCTGCCGAGTTTGAGGCTAGCTGAGTATAAACGGGGCAAGTCCGTGAATTATGGGACTGCGAAAGGCTGGCTGTTCTTGGAGAGACCGAGTGATATGCGAGAGGGTCTCGGTGGATTGAGGAAATCGCCTTTCTTGGGAGGTGTATGTACGTAGTGATGGGGTTATTGGGATGCTGGGTTGGAAGGAGGCAGTTTTTTAGTTTGAGAAATTCTGGAATGTCAGTAATTTTTTGAAAAACATTTCAAATTTTCATTGTGCTGAAAATGATACTACTCTTTTCGCAAAAAAACAAAGTAGAGTAAAAGCTTTTAGAATGCTTTTTACATGTTACACAGAACGATAAAATCTTTTCAAAAAATGATTTTAGAGCATTACATTCTACTTTTTGTAACTGTTCAACCTCAAAAAAAATTTGTATTCTTCGTAAATAGAACGTACAACTGAACTAAAAAAGAAATGTATGTCAAACGTCATTGAGCTCAATTTGTTGTTTCTTTTTCTAATATTTTAAAATCAAACATTTAAATGACAATTTTAAAACGTGGCAGTCGTGCTCCTCGTGACCATCAACAAATTAACGAACCACAAATTTTTAAGCAAAATTAACAAAACAACTCGCCGTGCAGTCGCTCAATTTCATTGCCTATAACCTCCGCCCTCGCGCACGTTCGAACATTCGCCAACGCGCTCATTAACTTTTCGATCCGGCGAATGCGTGTGAGTGTGAGAGTGAGTGAGAGTGAGAAAGAGAGAGAGAGCGAGAGAATGGAGACGCGAAATTCATCCGCTATCGACGACGGCCTAGTTTCTCTCGCGTACGCGTCGTCTATAAGGTCGCGCATATATATGCATTCTTGTACGAAGTTGAGAGCCTGATGCCCTTACTGTGGTGACTGAATAATGAAGAATTAATTTGTACGAGATGTCGGCTAATATTTCGTATAGTTGTACAAGATTATTTTTGCACGAGGATGGGCGGTATTGTTGAGTATTTGTATTCTTTTTGTTTTTGCTGAAAGAGTTGGATTTG
The DNA here is from genome assembly GCA_900474315.1 of Torymus auratus. Taxonomy (NCBI): domain Eukaryota; kingdom Metazoa; phylum Arthropoda; class Insecta; order Hymenoptera; family Torymidae; genus Torymus; species Torymus auratus. The sequence goes on from UXGD01001545.1 coordinate 25,633, forward strand.
GAGTTGTTAATGACAAATTTTACAAAGTGTATATACTTCAAAAATGCAATATACGAGATTAATGTTTGACATACAAATAATCTATTTTTAATTCGTATTGTTGTTCATTCTTTATTTATTTACAAGTACTTATGTTATTTTCCATTAAATAATGCGGTTTATACTTTTTCGTAGAAATATTGAATTTCATAATGTAATAATAATTGAATCCCTCTCAATAACATAATAAGTGAACCCCTCCAAGTCGTTATTAACCCAATTATTATAAAAATACATTTCACTCTTACTCCTCTTCACGTTCACATTCGCACCGCATATACCAACAGCCTCCGCATAAACCTTGATTCCCAATAAAAGTACGTCGCCCTTAGACCTGCACACACCATATCCTGGGAAAAATTTACAGTCTTCTTCCATTTACTTAATAGATTATCATTCGCGGCGGTACACACACCGCGGATTGTCATTCCATACGTGCACTATCTCGTTCCCCTCCGTGGCGCACAGAGCTCCATGTTCATTTTTCCTCGCGTGTACATATCGAATTCCCCCTTTCGTCGCGCGGTCAGAAAAAGGAGACTACCGCGAAATTGCTATTTTCTTAGTGCGAGGAATATATACGTGCCCGACCATTTCCCGATATTTCCCATGCGATCTAGCTAGCATTTTTCATACGTCTCTCTCTTGCTTTTGGCCTCGCGCTAGCGCGTCACTCTCTCGTGAGTGCGTACATGTATATCTGTACTCTTTTTGCCCAAGCGTCTTTATATTTACATTCGCCTCGTTCAAACGAGATGGAGTTTCGCCGCTGAGTGGTACTGTACGATATGGATAACGTTCGAGAATTTTCATTCGTCGCGAGCTGTTCGTCGCGAAGATTCAGGCCAGGGTAATTAGAGTGCTTTTAATTGGTGCTCGAGTTGTGTCGATCGAGTTGTGCGCGCGATCGCGTGATGTATGTGTGGGTTTCCTTTTTTTTTTTTTTTTTTTTATTGCTTTTGTAAAGAAATTTCGTAATGGTTTTATAATGTATATATTTTTCGAACTATTTTTGTATATAATGACTATGTTATGCGCGCGCGTGCCTTCTTAATCCCTAGCGCGTAAATTATTGTCCTAGTTACGAGACGCTAACTAACCACATTCTGTCGCGTTAATCTGAATAATAACTAACCGATATTGGCAACTTCGTGCACAACAATTAGCTATTAAAATGTATTGTCACGTAACTATATACGCGGCGTGTGGGTAAACTGGATTATTTTTTTTTTTCTATTAAAATTGTTTCCACCTTGGAAAATGAAAAATTTTTCAAAAGAATTTTCGCTTGAATTTAAATCTATAGGATTGTATAATTTATTAGCTTGTTTTTTTAGTATATATAGAAACAATGTGATGATTGTTTCGATGAGTCAAGGTAACGATAAGACTGTAATTACGATGCTGCTTTTGTAATGGGTTCTTTACCCTTTTCAGATCTTCAATGAACTCGATTGTTCACTGTACAGTAATAGCAAATCAAGAATAGATTATTTTTAATCGTTTAAGAATTTTATCCTTTTTCTTTATTTTTGCAAGGCTATATTGAAGTATATTTTTTCTAGTAAAGTATCTATGGCTTTGTTTCTACTCTAATAAACTACTTAATGGTTATACTGTCCAAATTCAACATCTTCGAATTTAAGTTGTGAACCGATTATACGTGGGAAAAGCGTGTGCTTTTATGTAATGTGTAAGAATCGTTTAAGTATATTTGCAGTAATATTTATTATTAAGCGCATCATTAAAAAAAAAAGTAAAATTTTTCGTATGTAAAGTTACCAAAACATTTTGCAACTAATTAACATCCCGCTAATTAATGATCCAACAACCTCCATGTACCCTAAATTCGTTCTATTTGAGGAAATTACTATCACCAGAAAACAATCATGCGCATAAACGATCCATAACTACTTAATAATTGCTTCCAGCTTCCAATCGATTCCATAGATTATTACTAATTCAATCCCTAACGAGGAAATCATACCGCCCACGAACTCCCTCTATACAAACAAATAAAAAAATGCCACACGCGATATCGCAGCACTACGTCTCCGACCACCGTCATTCTTACCATTACCTGCTCTACCACAACAACAACACACAGTGAAGGGGGAGCAGCAACACGATATCACTCGCAACCCACACCCACGACGGAAAAGAAACACCATCAGACATCACGAGCGAGAGATAACGTGCCACGACCCTCTCTCTTCCGAGAGAGAGTGAGAGAGCGCGGGCGAAAGATACACCGGCATCGATGGCTCTAATTGCCATGCGCCTCGCGCGCAACGATAGACCCATTACATAACGCCCTCTCTCACTTACGTGTATGTGTGTAACGAAGGAACGCGTATTAGTATAGTAGCCAAGCGCATACACACACGTGCATAGATAACCAAGAGAGCGAGCGAGCGAGCGATCAACAGTAAATTGTCCAGTGACCTGCATTGTGTCCCCCCGGTTCGCTCTTCCCTTCCCCTCGCGCACGAGTACGTATGTAGATGCGATACGGTGCGCGCCGGGTATATAGAGAGAGTGGATCGACGAGGTCGCGCTGGACGATGAGGTTTCTCGCGCGGTGTACACAGAGGGGGAAGAGCGAAGGGTATAAGGAGGATTGGTCAGCAGGAGTGTGTTTACGGGGTTGGCCGCGACGCGTGGGGCTTGGGATTTTGATGAATGGAAATGCTAGGTGGATTGGATGGAGAGGTTGCGAATTTCAGGTATGGTGGATGTGAGGTAACAACATTTAACATGGCGATGGTGTACTTTTTCATATATATGGATGAAAATATTTTCCCAGACAATGAGACGAATTTCAAAATTTTTGATGATTGAAATGTAATATATTTCATTGGTAATTGGTTGATTGCTTATATTATTATAAGCCTTGTGTCAATTTCCATTTTCCCCAATTTCCAATGAGTGAATTTTTTTGGTACCCTTTTATTTCGTATAGAAGTAATTTTGTATTTTTATCCCCAACGTGCTGTATAATTTTAACGTGTGTATTTCGGGCAATAATATATGTACGATCCGCGTGGAATCATAAAATAGTCATAAGATTTCTTTTAATTAATCATTGCGAACGCTCAAAGCCCGACGACTGAAGTAGATATATAGGTCATATATAGTCTCACTGACCTCTTGGTGCTTTGACTTCTTTCCGGGATAAAATACGACGCTGTGCTATTTCTAATCTCCGTTTCTTATTCGCTCGTAATTAATTTATCCACTCTTCTTGCCACGTTACTGGAAAAGTGAATGACTAAAAGATTGAGAGAACATTGTATATTAATATCTGTTTCTTCTGCATACCTATAGTACCATTACGGAAATGGAAAAGTTAATTCTGGAAAATAATTGTAATAATTTCATCTCAATAATCAGTATGACGAAAATGTCATACTCCGCACTGAAAGTAATTACAGAATAAATTATAGATCCGTCGTGTAAGCTATATACCTACAATCGCTGTAAAATAAAAAAATCGCCGTCCATTCGGCCCCATGCTGAACCCAAGCCTTGGGAATAACCGCGCTAAAGTGAAAAATCACTGCACTGCAAATTAATCACGAACCCATTCGCTCGTGAATGGTCCTACACCACAGCTCAATACCAGCACCTCTCGAACGCGCCGCCATTTTGCCATTAAAAAATCGACACTCACCCCCTCCTCTCAATTCCCACACGCTTAAACATACACACACACATACCCTCTCGCCGCATGATAAATAGCTACACGTCTACGCCGTACGGGCGTTCAAAAGTCAAAGAACCTTTACACGTACCGCTTAATCGTCGTCTCGCGACTGCGAATGACGCGTTCAGGGGGTGGCGCAAATTGATTTACAAGTTCAGCCCAAAGACAGAGCTCTCTCTCTCTCTCGCGACACCGTTGCAGCTAACGATTAGACGACTTCGGAGAGAGGAGCGCGTGGCTCCGATGCAATTTCCATGCAATCAAATGGCAAACACTCCTGCAGCTACTCGCCGACACTCGAGCACAAGGGAGGAGGTAGTCTAGGTGCCCTGTAATTTCGAGAGGAAGACGAGGAGGAGGAGGAACTGCGACGAAGACGCAAGCCAAGATATCTCGTTAGGACAGTTCCGGAGATGTCAAATATTAATGGGCGCGTGTGTGGCGCCGTATTTGGTGTAGGGTTTCAGAGGGAGATCGGGGAGTTTGCGCAAGAGGGATTAGGCGGGTTTTTGAGGATAGGGGATGTGTGGAGAGCTGGAAATGGAGATGTAGGATGTATAAGATGTTTTTGATGTTTCATGTTTAGATAGTTAGTTGAAGTGGAAAGGAATAACTTAATATTTTCATTTTTCTTTATTAAATTATCAGGAATTACATTTTATTTTTTTTATGAATATAAGATACATTTGAAATGGATGTGTAAAAAACGTTGTTAATTAGTGACAGCGTGTGATACATTGTCGTTTTAATTAATATACACATCTTGTAGAATTTAACGGGAATTATGATTATATATAATACGCGTGTATATAGAGCCGCGCTGTATTAATTAAAATAAATACGCGCGTACCATGAGTAATTTCGAATAAATTACAATAATTTCTAACGAGGGCCATTATAATCGGGAAAAAAAATTCATGTATACATAAATTTTCGGAATATATATTACGCAGTCACTAAAATATGACGTTCTCATGGGGGACACACACCGCGCGACATTATATTTATTTACTAAATTCGATCAATTAAGCCAAGGCTATTTCCATCAATTAAGAATATAATATATATGTCAGGCCGATGTCGTCGCGCGGACTATTTTTCACAATCAACGAGACCGACTTGTACGAATATATGCGCGCGCGCGCGGCAAATCGATTTACCTCGTAACAATCAAAATTAATGAGTTTTCCCTCATGTTATAAATTAATTCCTGAATTAAACATTAAATTTCCATTAGCCCGTATACGTGTGTATATGCTGTCGGTTCCATTGTGAAAAAGTTATTTGGATTTGATAAAGACTAAATGCCGCAAAAATTGATGAAAATTAACAGGTGCAATAACCGTTTATGGAAAAACTTTTTAATATCGTACCGATCGGTTTTAAATAAATTTTAAAAAAACGGATGAAATGGCCAAAATCTCGTAACTTTTTTGTTACCTTTGCGTAATTATTGTATATAACGTCCTTTTTATAATGACAAAAAGCGCGCACAAGAAAATAAACTCGAAGTTGAAAGCTCTGCTCCATACTGCCCTCGTTGTAATCCATAAAATTGATTTCGCATCTCTCAATCATTCCGCGCTCGCATTAAAACATTAACATATTTACGAGACACCTCCCAAAAAATATCGGCTCTTCCTCATCCGTCAGAATAAACCTCACGCACGCACATTTACGACTCGCCGTAAATAACAAAATTAATAAATCCTCAGCCACATATATGCTCTCTGCGTGTGCATCGTGTGTGTTATACACAACACGATCATCACTCCCGCGCAATTGATGCCACACCGATGCGCGCATCTGCGGTCACCGGTACGATCAAAATTTGTTAAAGTATAAAATTCCAAATACCGCGCGTACACCGCGAAAAATGCACACACACATACCCGCATGCGGCGCGCTAATACGGTTTGTTAAATAGCGCTAAGTGCGCGCACAGTAACAATCGAGGCATAAAAAGCCCGTTACGCGTATTTGCGCGAAGGGGATATAAATTCGTATACGCGCTCTGTGTTTCCGGTCGGCCGGCGCGGCGCGACCGAACCAAGCTGACCGGAAACTGTGATCCCCTCTGCGCACAGTATGTAGCGCATGTATATACGGGTAATACACGCGCGTGTGTATACTCTAGCGGGGATATAAAAAGTTCGCGTATACTTTTAATGGAACTGTTTTCGAGCAGCTCGAGAGAGTATGGAAATTACGTGTAATTACCAGGGCGACTCGTTTTGTTTTCGATAACGAGGGAAAGGACACGGTATATATATTCGTTAGTTGCTGCAAGCTCACGCGCGATTGTTCGCGTTCGCTCGCTCGGAAGTATGTTCGAGCCCGGGATACTGCTTTTTTTGTTTTTTCTCGGCGGGGGTTTTAATTAATATGTTTTTGCGATGAGAGGGAGGCTGTACGGAATTAATAAAGGAGTGTGTGACGAGTTCGCGTCGAGGATTTTTTTTTTCGTAGCTTTTTCTTTTCGAGGGGTCGTGGAATGTGAGAGGAATGTAAATTTAATTATCTTGTCCGTCGTTGTTAATGATGTGCACGGGAAAAGTTGGCGGAGTTCTGTAATGAGTAATTAAAGCAGTAGTAGTAGTAGTAGTTATGTGCGTAAAGTTTGGAAAATAAATATGTAGTTTACGTCTTTCGCTGTTTGCTCGGGAACGTACAAATATAGGCTTTTCGTGTCGAGCGGGAATTGATTGTTTAATTTACTAAAATCTAAATACAAGGTGTATAATTCTATGAAAATGATCTCTCAGGGAGTATTCAACTACCTCGAATTAACTAACCTTTGCCGCATTCCATCGAATTTTGCTAACGCACTGGGCTCGACAAACAGCTAAACTCCCTTTACACATTTCCGATAACGGAAAAACCTTCAGCACACTCCCATTGACAAAAGAACAAAAAATAGTCAAACTCCCTGTAATCATTAGCATAACAGCCCTCGCCCAATTAGTCAACCCTAGCAGCTTTTTTCGCCAATCCGCCTTTCTAATCCAACATCGCGCTCGCCCTAACAAGCCCTCCACCCAATTACAAAAATCCTCTCTCCACTCGTTCCTCTCCGCGCCATCCTCCCACTTCATCAGCCATTCATCGGCAACTATATACGACGACGAGTCCCCGGAACATCAACACCCATCTGAAATTCCAAGTGCTCCAGCGCTACCCAAATAATTGCCTCGAAGCTACCTCTCTGACACCGGAACCATATTCCCTCTCTCTCTCTCTCTGGCGCGTCCGGCCATTCTTACCGCACGGCTGGCTGGCGAACGCGTCGATAAATCCGCGCCGTTTCGCCCTGATATGGCCCATTCCGCGGGGAGAGAGAACTCGCGCGCGCATGGAAATGACCCTCTCTTCCGGTTACCCGTGTATGTGGTGGATCTGGCGACAGTGGGGGCTTTTTTCAATCGGATTTAATAAGATGTTGGGAGGGGGTGAATGCTTATGAGTATGGTTGCGCTCTTTTTATATTACAAAAAAAACGTTGTTTCGGATATACCCGTAATGGCAAAAATTAGCAGTTACCAGGTCGATAAACGCGGCGTAACTTTTCGCGTGGAGATGGGCTGGAGGAGACGCGGGTTCCGCTGAATGGCCGAGAAACACACAGGGGAGCTCGTTAGCCGGGCCGTTCTTATTAAAGCTGCGAATGGCCGGCGATGGCCCCAAAGGCGGCGACGAAATATTAGGTCAGCCCATTCAAACTTGCCGCTCTTTTTTCCGCCGCTGGGGGTGGGGAGAGAGAAAAAAAAAGATTGTTTTCGGAGCTGCGCGCACAAGGAACCATTGTGCGACCGCTTTTATATGAAGCTGTGTGTGTGTGTATTGGTGAGGTGCGTGAAAATGCGGATTGCGCGGAGATCTTGGAACAAAATAAAAGAGAATGGTAGTTGGAAGTGAGGTTGGCGTCAGCGAATACGCGAAAATGATAAACAAAATGTTTGGTATACGTAAATTTGTATAGGAGAATATTTGATGTTTATATATTTACTTAATTTTGTAATTGAATGAATATTGCTAATTGCTTTTGATTGAATTTACATATATGAAATTGAGTTTGTGTAACAAATTGTTGTTTACATATTGCGACAAAGTTGGTTACAAAAAGCATTAATTACCCTCTAATTGAACAGCGACAAACATAATCTCTATAAAAATAATTAAAAATACTTCGTAAAGTATATTTACCATCAAAATTGTTCCACACACTCATCCCTTTACATTATCAAAAAATAAAAAAACGACAATTTCCACATTCGTTTAGAAGGGTGTGGGGATAGGTTTTTAGAAAATATTTTTGCCGAAAGCTAAAAATGCCGAATATATTATACCGATAGCTAAGTTTGC
>UXGD01001546.1:0-33729 GCA_900474315.1 Torymus auratus
CCCTATACCGGGACAGTAATAAATAGTATTAATAATCTAATACATATGAACTTAGATCATAAAAGTAAAATTCTTTAATCATTTTTAAGTTCTAATTTATTCAATTACATGATTTATTTTAATTCCAAAAAGTTATAAATTTAAGAGAAAAAATAATAAACAGTTCTCTTTCAGTACAGTGTATCAATCATGTATGAACTCGCCATTTTGCTTGCTGTTCACGAGCGTAAATACAACTTTTATGGTCTCTTAATTTATGAATTTTTGATCGTATGATGAATAAAATAATCGGTATACATACTTTTATTATGATTATAATTGGAATAAATATTCATTATAACGATTTTAATTATTATATGTTCCAAAATTAGGTGTCCCACTAAGCGGTAAGTTTTTCATGTAGTTGCCTATACTGGAACTGTATTTACATAGTATCTTTTGCCTTGATTTTGACATAAACATTTATAGTGCCGTATCAAACCCTTACTTTTTTACTTAATGCATGTGGCCAAGTATTGGTAGACCGTTGAAAACTTACTATAATTAAGTATTACATGTTTCTCTACTGTAACCTCAAATTGTCCCACTATTGGCAGTTTGTTCCACTTTAGGACGAAGTTTGATTTCCCATAAGAATAACATTGTCCCAGTATTGGCTTAATCTGTCCCACTTTAGGATGCATCTCAAAAAATCGTGTCCCAGTAAAGGGTAAATAGACTACGTATTAAATGTATTTTTTTAAACTGTTCAAACATTTAACAATATTCTTTTATTCGCAAAATCAATTAAACGAAGTATAAACTATCTGTTGCAATTTTTATTTCACAAAAAACAACAGTTCATTAATTTTTAATCAGATGTATAAGAGTTAGGTGGTCGCAAGTGTCCCAGTAATGGCTATTTTACCTTATATCGTCGCTCCCGAATAGAATGGCGTTATCTGGGAATCCGATCGTAAAAGGCGTTATCTCAGAGTCCGCTGGTAGAAGGCGTTATCTCTCACAAATATTATAGGTCTAGGCCTACTTAAATCTGAGCCTGAAAAATTTGTCGTGTGAGATAACACCTTCTACAAGCGGACTCAGAGATAACGCCTTTCACGAGCGGATTCCAACGCCTTTTACAAGCGGATTCCCAGATAACGCCATTCTATTCGGGAGCGACGATAATGTGGTTAAAATTTCAAAAGGTTAACTATTGGATTTTTAGAAAATATTATTTTAGAAAAAATTTGTATTTTCGTTGTCGCACGATAACAAGAGCAAACATTATCCAACCGTCCTGAAATTTGGAACAGATGAATTTTAAATATTGGAAGTGAAAGTTAATTAAAGGAATCATTAAATAAAGTTTGAGGAAGGTAAGTGCCAATGAATTGGCAGCGGTTTTTTAACTATGACACACGATTTATCCGCATAAATACAAAGGCATTTTATTGGCCGACAGAATTCTATATATACCCTCTATACATATATGCTCCCCGTCGCGCCAAACTAAGTTTTTAACCCCACCCGAAAATATGCGGTATACTCGTTCGAGTGTATGTACAATTGAAGTTGCAGCGCCGCGGGTGTGACGTCAGACTCTGACGTCTACAGGAGTGCGCGCCCCTGACGTCAGACCTCAAAAATCTCTCCATCTCTCTTTTCATAACTAGTTCACGCGTCGTCGTCCCGAAGAAGTTTTAAATTCGTGCCGCTCTTTATTCTCAATGAGATTTATAGCAACTCGAAATTTCAACTTTTGAGAGGAAAGTAATGTTTCCGCCAGCACGAGCGAACAAAAGTTGCTTTATTGACTGCAATAAGTTTGGCACACTATTCTGAGGATATTAAAATACTTTTCCAATTTAATAATTGTAAATGAAAATATATTTAAATTAGTAATTAATTTTAAATATAGAAATTTAACCCAAGGTTTATTTTGATAATTAAAATGAATTAAATAATGATTGCAGTATAATTATTTCATTTTAGTAATCTGAATGGTAAGTTTTGTACGTTTATACTAAGAGGTTTATTTTAATTAATTGTAGAAAGCCGTTACACGTATACAAATCATATTTAGTTAAGGCAGTGTCCCTACTCTTTAACTATGGCATCTTACACTTATTTTTTGGAAAAGCTCCCCCGACGCAATCCAGCCAAGTGCACAGACACCCGCGGGGAAAAGGAACACAGAGCACGTGGATGAATCTTCGATAATGGGAAATAGAAGAATAATCGTGAAAGCAGCTGGCAGAACGTCGATATACGTGTGCGGCGTTCGGCCTACCTATATACGATCGAGAGGCCGCCGCAAGGGGGCTGGCCGTGCTGCTTTATTACACACGCGCCGAGCAGCGGCCAAATTACCTAAAGTTCGCAGCCAATTTCGTTCCCGTGGCGATCTGTCCGCCGCGCGCCGCCACTGATGAGCGCCGGGCTTCCTTTTCACCCGACGTTTCTCTCGACCACTCTTTTTTATTTCACCAGTTACTTTTTCGTTTTGCTATCGACCGATCTGTATATACGCCGCCGACGCCGCCACTGCGCTGCACACTTGGGAGTGATAAATGAGACGCGGAGCTCCTAGATCAACGGGTTTTCGATTTCGGAGAAATTTTCAGCGAGGATTCGGTTGGCTGTTTTCGAAAAACTCTCTAGAAAGTTTCACTTATAAGGCAAAATTGAACTTTGCTTGTTGGGTTTTCATTTGAAAGTCTGACTGAAACTTCAGATCTACTACTTGATTACTCTTATTTTTAAAAAGAGGGGAAAAATAACTCCATCTAGCTTTATGTAGCGTAAACAATTAATGAAAAGAATTTCATTTCGAAATTTTTATATCTCTATTTATTGCTATGTATTCCCCAGAATGATACTAATATATTACTATATTATAGTAAGGGTTATATATTAGAAATTGTGTGTATATATCTCGTAAGAAATTTTTATAATGCAAGAACGGTTAGTTTTCCTAACGAAAATCATCCATTTTGAACTTTATGTTCTCAAAATTACCATTGTATGGCATACATTAGTTTCTCCATAAAAATATCAAAAGAAAACATTTCCCTTCTTATAATGCACTATGCACGATCAATATAACATTTTTATAAACGTAGAATCAAGTTTGAAATTTATTCCATAATCTACCATATAGTCTATTACGTCCATTACAATTTAACGTGGGAATGTACTATTCCCTCTGCTGTCTTGCAGCAGGACAGGCTAATAAAGACAAAAGAGTAAACGCAATAAAAGTCGAAGAAAATGAAATGAAGGCGTGCTACTGCTGCGCTGGCAACAGGCGAATAAAACAAAACGGAGGACAAGAGCAAGGGGAAGAGAGACAGAAAGAGAGGGAGAGTGCGCAAATAGACGGAGAAGGGCATAATGAAAATTTATGCGAAAACCGAAAGAAGCCATGAATGAGAGAAGCCAGCTGGAAGCGGCCGCGAGAGGAAAAAGGAAAGACTGACACGGTGCGACGCTCGGTGGGGGAGAGAGAAAACCGTACGAATCACTATGCAAAGTCGGAATATTTTTTTTCATGCCGTTCGCCCTCGGATTCAAGCCATTGGTATGCAACGCACTGGAGCTCAGCTTGCAGATCGTGCTTGCACAAAAGGACTTTGAATCGCAACGGCTTCTAGTCCGCGAAGCTCCTTTTGCCTTCTCTAAGGAACAACGAGAAGGGGAGAGGAGGCGACAGAGAGAGAGAGAGAGAGAGAGAGAGAGCCTTGAGGAAAAGGGAAACTAGACGTGACTTTGATTCGATTTTCCTTTCGTGTCTGTAGCGACGTTCTTTTTTCCGCGGAGGCCTTTGAGAGGGATCATTATGTATATACATTATATCAATGTTAGTGGAATAACTGCTTTATATTTCTTTGAATCAGCTTTGAAAACCTGAAAAATTGTTTGGAGGAATGAAATGCGCAAATACATTATTTTGATATGTCTTTTCTTCAAAGCGATATTTTTGAAGCAAGCTTTAACTGTTTCTATTTAAGCAGCACTCTGTGACATAACTTTCATTGTGATAAACATATGTATAAGAGACACGTGACATCACAACAAGAGATATCATAAACGCTTATAGAATAGGACCTCACTCTATTATCTTTTACCTACCTAATGCAGCATAACGAAACTGTCTAGCCTAAACTGGAATGAAGGCAAAAAATGTTCGTCGAGAAAAGTTTGAAAAAGTATGTTTGTGGGTGTTTGCCTCGAGGTTAGCTTCTCGATGAAAAGATGACTTTTTTGTGAGGTCGAGCGATGACGTAGTAGTCGTGGATTAGAACCGAGCGCTCGGGGTGCGACGGCCATGCGCAGGAAAAGCCGCTTTCTTCGCGCTGAAAGTCATTTTTTTCCGAGAATATAACGAAAGCGAAGGAAGAGAGTATTTCAGCTGCGGGGGGAAGTTTTCCTGGCGAAGTGTATACATTTTTCCCCGCTGAATGCGCTGCTTTGAATCCTCGAGAATGCACGCTGGCGCGGTGCTAGATTTTCAGAGTTCTTTCGGTTCGCGCACGCGCACACTTTCCTTGGGCTTATACTTAGAAATATCTTCCTTTGAGTAGGAGTTTGCAGAAGATAGGAGAGAAAAAAAGGAAGAAGAGAGGGAGAGAGAAAAAATTGCGGGCGCGCCGTCTCTTGAATGCGTGTGACATCTTCTCAGTGGGTAATGAGACCGAGAGAAGGACGTTTTTTCGGTTCGCCGATTTCGCCTTCGTGACGTGATGTCAACCGGGCCGTCTAATTAGCTTTTACGCACAATTTGTAGCCCGTGGCTGCACAGAGAGGAATTTTAGTATTTTAAAACAGAAGTTATTTTATTTCAAGAAAATTATGTTCAAATGTTTACTATTAAAAGATTTTCGTGCCGACGATTTTAGAGGTTTTTCTTACTATGCGGAATAGGGTTAGCAGTGCCTGAAAAAACCAAATACAAAGAAAGATTAATTGTTTCTATTTAGTAATTGTTATTTTTGTAATCCGCCGTGAATTTACTTCGGAGCTGAGGACTTATCATGTGAGGAAAGATGATAAATTGGGAATATTAGAGGCAAACTACATCGATTCATATAAAACTAATATTTTCTTATTTTAATATAGTGATCATACGCTATTCACTGGAAAGTTTTTTGGCTTGTTGGAACAGCTACACTGTCGTTCACTCCAATTAAGTGCATAGTAATGAATTAATGCATATATATTCAATATTAGTAATCGAGTCGACAGAAACTCTAGAATTATTGATCGAGTTGAACGTTTGAACAAGTTGAAGAATAATAATTATCTGTAGGTTCATTTCACGGCGCACGATCAAAGCTAACTGAACAGTCGCAATGAAATCTTTCATCGAGAAGCAATCTAAACCGTAAAACGCAAAACAAGCTCAATTAAACAATTCGCCCCCTAACGAGCAAGGGAGTTGCCTGCTTCACTCGAGTCTCTCTCCCTCTTGCTATCCGCAGGAAACAATCTGAACCACTCTCCTTTTCCTCTTCTTGCACGCTTCGCGGCTCTCGGCTGGCTTTGAATTCGTCCGATGCGGCCCTCGAGAACGCGGCAGCGGCGGCTTTGAGCTCGCGACGAGAGAAAATCCCCCGATCGATATCGGCGGGCTTTTTGATTAAGCTCTGTGGGAGAGAGCCGCGATACACGCGCCGCGGGTTTCCGACTCCTTTGGCCGAATGCACGCCGAGTCCAGTCTACCTTACCCCCGCGGTGTGCTGAAGAGCTTTATTTCGTTTATGCGCTTCACAGTCACCGGTTCTCTATTCGCTTCGCTGCCAGTGAGCGCAGACGCACGTGTGCGGAAACTCCCCCACCGAGAGAGTACAGCTGAGTTGCGCACGCGTGCTACCCAAACAGCTTTTTTGCTTCTTTTTGTGCTATACTTCTTACGACGTTATATTTCACATGATTTTTAGGAGTAACCGAGATGGAGGAAAAGGGCGCGGTCGGGCAACGTAGTTTGCCTGGAGATGCAGGCGACTGTTTCTATGCAGATGTTCCGTTCCTAGCAAATATGCGGTGTCTATTCTTCTCTGAATTATTTTCGTCTAGTAGGCGAGTATATAAATTAGGCGAGTGCGAATTAATGCTCAAGTACACATCGTTGGAGTAAAAAGGGTTTAATCTGCCAGGGTAGCTACTGAAATACTAAGATGACATGCCGCTTCAATAAATTATTAGAAACGTTTTTAATTAGCTCATGCGTTTGCCCAAATAAAGTGTGTTAGGCTTTTCATAGATTTTACAGAAACAATTATAATCAAGAATTCAAAATATTTAGAACAGAAATATGAACAAGTCAAAATCGTTAAAAAATCATAAGTAATTTTCGTAATTGTCTAGAAATTTTCTCCCCACAGACTCAGAGCCAAACATTTTAAAATATAGCAGCTATTACCATTTGATCCACTGCCATAGTTAAAAAATTCAACATCTTCGATGGATCATCAAGGAGCGTTGCGGAAACGTGGCGACAACGTTTTTGCCGTTGGCCGGAGACAATTGCACCCTCTGCCTTTCTCTCGCCGGGTCGAGGGCGCTGTCTCACGGCTGCACTTCGGCACAGAAGAGCGTTCGATAAACTTAAGCACAGAGAGCGAGAGTATGCGCCCGCTCAAGTTTCACGCCAAGTGCTACTAGCTTGCCCTCGGTATATGCTTATGGCCCGATATGCGCTGCGAAATGCACCTGAGCTCGAGGGGGAGGGTTACAGCGCGGAGAAACGACAGCTCGTCTCGCGCGGGAAGTGCGTGAGGAAAAAGGCAAGAGGGTGGATATTGTGTAAGGACATTTCGTAAATAAATTGAGCAATGGAAAGTATGCGTTGGCCGAAGAAGAAGATATTTTGATTTTTTTAATAAGAGAAATACTTTTGGTGTAGGTATAATTAGATATAATTTAGTAAAGTTGACTATTTGATTTAATAATAAACTAAGACTTTGAAATAATAATATTTTAGTTTCTTTTTGTAAACTACGATTTGAATGATTAATCAAACTTGAGCTTCGTGCGACTGTAAAAGGGCCAGCGACAAGTGTTTCTTCGTTGTGCTACTACTCGCACTACAGAACTGTAGGGAAGCATCGTGGCAAAGAGCAAGCAGCACGAGGCATTGTTGGAAGGGTCCGCAGCCGCGCACCGTCGAATATTTCGAATGTTCGAGCGCGAGTTTGCCTCCCCCGACCGCCAAAATTGTTCAGAGTTGGGGGGGTAAGGCGGCCGCCGAGCGAAATCGCGATTGTCCGCACCTTTTGTACACGAGCGGGCACTCGAAGAGCCTCATATTCACAGGACGCTCGTGAGCGGTACGATCGTTAAACGATTTAATTGACTCTGGTTCGAGGAAAGTTGTCCGGAACGCGCGGGCGCGCCGATAGCGCCTGGCCGGAAATAGCCGCGCGCGCGCTGCAGAGCTCGATGATCTATGAATCGAGTTTTGCTCGTATAGCACACACGCGCACGCCTGACGCAATGGGTAATTTCAGATTTCATTGTGCAAGCTGCGAGGGAGGAGATAAGCTTGTACCTTGGGCTGTTCGATTTTCCGATGAGGCTCGGATAAGTCTGTATATAGTATAGAGATCGTGTATATTAAAAGGAAATCGTATAGGAAGCCAAAATGTGTTTACGCGCAGTTCGTATACGTGTAATGTATGTTTTGAGAAACGCAGAGTTATGGATATTTTATATAGGGAAAACAGTGTAGTATTATAACATGAAATGTTTTTTAATCGAAACCTTCATAAATGTTAACTATGAAAAAATCCTTGAAAAAAAATCGCTCAATAAACTAGCACGGTAGGAACAACTAACATTCTACTACAAACTATGTAAGTCCGGAAAACAGTCTTTTTTTCTTGATCCTCCAAAGTCGCATAATTGAATCTTACTAAAAGTGTTTACACAGCGCTTTTCGTTCTCTTAATTAGCTTAAAACATCTTCTTCCCGCATTAAAACAGCTCGCGTGCTGGACCCTTAGTCCTTACTCAAGTCTGGCACGCGCGCCATCCTCTCATCTGTCGCGAAAGTAAAGAAACCGCGGTTCTCCCCACAAACTAATTAATCCGAGACGCTGCGGTTCCGCAAATCCAATCTTTCTCCGTCTCCGAGCGCGCTCGTTGCCCCACCCTCTCTTTTCTTCATTTCGCCGATTAATAAAATACCGCAAAGTGGCCTTTCTTACCCGCTGGCGAAAGGGGATAAGTTCGCCCACCTAACCATCAATAAAAAAACTTTAGCCAATTCGCGCATAAATGCATTTCCGAAATTCCTGCGGATATATTTTCGTCTCCTTGTTGCCCAAAGTAAGTTCACTCACTCTAGTTAGCTATTACCCAGCTGTATCCCTACTCTATATTGAATTACATCATCAAATCTATATCAAATTGATTTTTATTTCACATGTTATACTCGAACTTCTAAAAAGTAAATTCAAGTGATGACTAAAAAGCCGCAGTGATACATAGGTATAAAAGTTATCAAAATTTAATAAAGAAGCAGCATTTGGTTAATAGAGATGCAGTGCTATTTGTTCACTGGGATCAACTAAAATCTTGCCAAAATCATAAGTACTTCTACATTATTCAAATTTTCAAGCCGGGATTTCCCGGAAATTGCAAATTTTCGACTCGCGCGGCCGCTTCGAATTTCGGCGATTCGAGCATTCCGAGCGCGGCCAGTCGCCGCAATAACTTTGGCGTAGCCGCGTCAGTACGAGAGTAAAAAGACGCAACAGCGGTGCGGACGTTTTGCATATCCGAGCCGTTTCGACAATCTTTCGCGTTTTCGCGTGCAAGCTCAGCGGTGGTAGGGGCCGAGGGGAGCTCTAAAAGAGTTTACAGGCCGGAGATAAAAGCCGGAAAACACGTAAAATATAGTTGAACGCCGGATTATTTTTAATTTATGGAGATTTTTGTTTGAAGTAACTGCCGCCACAGCTGAGCGCCGCAGTGCGCGAGCTTTTTATGACACTGATTCAGGAAACGGCATTTTAATTTCGTAAGCTGGAAATGAATTCGTTTTCTCGTAAGTTAAGTTTTTAATATATTTTTCGTAATAATAGAAACCTACAAAATTACAG
Source organism: Torymus auratus (assembly GCA_900474315.1). Lineage (NCBI taxonomy): Eukaryota > Metazoa > Arthropoda > Insecta > Hymenoptera > Torymidae > Torymus > Torymus auratus. Next base: position 9,090 of record UXGD01001546.1, read on the forward strand.
CTGTAATATCTTGATCATATTTCAGTTCAATGTTTCTAAAATAAATAGAGGAATTTGGATTCAATTTGTTTGGTGCATTAAGTGAAAAAAAAATCATAGCCCAACACCTTATTGAATCATAATCTGTGGTAAACGAAAATCGCCGAAAAATTACCATTATAGATTATAATACTATTTCTATTTATATTATTTTTGTAATAACGAATTTACTCGAAAGAAAATTGTAGTCAATGATATACAGTCGAAAGCTAACAAATTGTTTTGATTGCGACAAGACTAAGACGAATGGAACTGATTATATACAGTTAGCGGGAATTTGTCGTGTCGGAAAACGATTGATCTAGTTCCGTTACTCAGAGGCATATGCTGATAGATCAAAATTAAGTCAAACATGCGCGCCGCATACTTCGCTCCGTACAGCCGGCAACAATTCGCGATGGAGCTACCCTTTGCAGTGCAGAATGAAACTGCGCTACACAATTGCAAGTTGGCGCAACTTGCGACAGTTTGCTCTCTGACAAAGGCACGTAGGGTTTTCCGCGGTTTTGTCAGAGAGAAGAAAAGGACGGGGAAAGGGAGAGACAGAGGGAGGATGGAAAGGGAGTTAGGAGAGCGAGTCGACGGAGCGGAAATTCTACGAATTCCAAGTACATCGATTCACACGCGCTCACGTAACAGTTTCGAGTAGCGAAACTACGCCGGGAAATCAGAATAAAGGTTCTCGTTAATCGGGGCATTCCGAAGCAATTTTCAACTTCACATAGCACAACGTGTAAAAGAAATAGCTTAGAGTTGATAAAATTATTTATCGTCTCATAAAACTCAAGGTATGCGAAAAAATCATTTCTGAAAATGTAAAATCACATTATAACCTATATTCTACACTACTGCCATTAACTTTCTTAAAATTAAAATTCTATTTTAATATTTATAATACTTGACGTGCTATATCCATATTTATTCAGAACCAAGCCTGAAATCCCATACAGCATTTCGGTGCGAGCGCGCAGCGCACTGGGGTGAGTATGGAAATTTTCCGAAGTGACGCGCAAAAACACGAGCCCAGGCGCGCGTACGTGCACGGCCGCGACTGTGAAAGCGAAAAAGGAATGAGACGAAAAGAGGAAAAACACGTGCCCGCGAGCGACGAGTCAATAAGAATAGCCGATAAAGTTAAGAGAGGAGCACGCGCGCGTGTCCGAGCGCGCGGGGATAGGGCAAAAAAGGATCGGCAAAACCTTCGCCATCGCTCAGCGAGCGAGTATAATAAAAAAACGCCGGAGAGCGAGAGGAAATAGCGAGCGAGCGAGCCGCCGCGTGAGAATCGAAGCAAATAAACGGGAGAATCGCCGGTGAGCGCAGCGACACATGTCGCGACAATGCCTCTGTTTTATCGCGCTTGTTTACACAAGCGACTCTTTCGTTTTCTCTCGCGCTCTTTCTCTATCTCTCATCCCCTTTCTCTCTCTCTCTCCCTCTTTCGCTATTTTTCCGATATTGCCTTAAGCACCAGATGACCCGATTCGCCGACGTCCCCTCTCTCTTTCTCTCACTCTTCCTATCTAGCAAAGCCAAGGATTCGTTAGTAACAATAGGGTAAAGTACAACTTTTCATGCATACAAATATGTAAGTCATCTGTTCAATGAAACAAATTAAACCCAGCCAAATAAAATATGTTCACACTTGAAAAATCAAACTCTACTATCTATTCTTTTTTCTTTGACATAAATAAGCAATTTCAAATAGACATGGTTACGGTAAGATATAAATGTTCATCAAGAAACGCTATATTTGAATGCTAGCTCAGGAAGCTAAATGGTTATAGACATTTTTAGGTATCTCTGACGTTAACGACTGACGTTATCTTTGAACTCAATACTACGATGCCATATAAATATAACTTTGCTATAACGCTATCAGTTGATTAATCTATAATAAGAAAGTAATCGATTAAAAATATTTACGTTGCAGTAGAGCAGTCAACTCGGGAACCATTGCGATCTCTTAGCGGCCGTAAGAACGAAAAAAGCACGCTTAAAAAGCAGAACTTGATAACCATCTCGGACATCCGATAAAAGGAAAAAGATCGGGATAAAGGAAATACCCTCTCTATGCTAGCAGCATTCAAGTGGCGGGGGAAGGCGAGACAGTCGACCCGGCAATCGAATAAAACGGCGACGGCCCGAGAGGAAAGTGCACTTAGCCGTAGTCTCACTTGCGCGTGCCGCCTGCATTTCCGCCTGAAAATCGAGCACCCCCTAAAACCATATACGGGAGCTTCCAAGACTTCAGCGCGATCTCCCATTCACGTTCGGCCCTCGAGTGTAGTTCTGTGTGAGTGCACGTGTGCTTCCTTTGTACTCTCGACGTACAAGATGATTTTCGCGCGTCTAAATACGGCGAATGTAAGCCGAGCTTAAGTCACTTGGCGCCCGGCTCGAGGGCAATAAATCGATTTTCCGTTAGCTATGTAGCGCAGCGCAACAGCGGTGAGAAAGCTTTTTTATCTGCTTCAGTCTGATGAACTCGATTAAAGCCCGCATTGTTTTGTTATTGGCTAGATAAAGTGTTGATAGGCCGATGACGAGGGCCTGAATCAGCGCAAACAGATCGAACTTTCTTTTTCCTATTAATAAATCCCTTTTTTATTATTAGCCTGTGTATGAAAAATTCTACGGGAAGTCTCAAACGACTGGTGCAAGCTTCTTTGTCGACCATATTTTTTTTCAAATGCTTAAAAATATGTCTACACTTTACGTAGACTCTCACAAATTATAGTATTTGTATGAAATAGGGACCTTTTAAAGTCTCTTATAAAATAAAGTTATTGTCGGCAAATAAAGTTTGTCGTCCGGTATGTATTTAAGATGGTTAAAAACCGTAAAAATAAGCAAAATCAAAGCGTAATTTATAAAAGTTTTCATTTCATTGAAATAGAATTTTTCAGCATCCTCGTGATGTATTCAAAACAAACACTTGAGCACTAGCATGTTCATCTTCTCCCAATTGCACATGCAAACGTCGCGGGCACACTGCGTACTCGAACGAGGCGAATTAAAAATGCACGCGACTGGTTTGCCGACATCGATTTCCGCTCGAGCTGTGTAAACATTTTTCCCCCCGCACTCAAGTGCTCCATTATCAGATGCTTCTCGTCCTCCTTCTCCTCCCTTCCGCCGCGCACGAGGAATCGCGCGATTTATTAAAAAGCGTCACAACTCCGGAATGGAAAAGCGTAAAATGCATTTCTGTAATTTCCCTACGCGGGCATGTCGCGTCGCAATTGGATCGATGACACGAAGAATGAGTGAATCGCTGAGAGGATGCTTTAGTAAAATGCAGTTTCATCGTGTAGACTGCGGGATTAAAAAACAGTATCGAGAATTCCTTTTCTGGCATCGGTTACCATTGCCGCGTCCGTAATTTATTAATATTGTCAGATTTGTATGTAATACGCGTGAGATATACGCAATAGTCAATTATTCAGAACATTATAAGAATTTCAGAAGTACATACGATTCAAATCAATCATTACAAGGAAGTTTATTGTAGTGCTTTTATTAGAATTCAATATTATCATTTAATCTACTTATTAATCTACTTTTATAATATTTAGATTATACTTAAATGCGACCGCGAGTTTGAAAAAGCTCTAAAAATTCTGTCAAAACTAAAAGCTCTCTCACTCTGCGATGAAATTTGAGACGTTTGCGAGCTCGCACGTATATATGTGTACACATCCGACACGCGTGCACTTGCGTCTCCCGCGTCATCCCTCCGCTTCACCAACCCTCTGCGTTTTAATAGCTTAGACCATGGGAGCGTGCGCGACTCGAATTTCCGCGCGCAACTTACGCAAGCGGGAGGCGGGGGCCAAGAAACACGTATACAAACACAGCTGCGCTCGCGAAGCGACACGCTCTCGCGAAACTTTCCATTTGCGCGTTAGATCTCTCTCTCTCTGGCCCTCCCGTGCGCACGCGCGATATAGCCTGCTCGGAGCAGCCGGCGTATGAGCGTAAACTTACTTAGTCCTCCGGCATAACAAGTTCGCGCAGTCCCGGTCGAATGAACGCCTGCTGCCGCGAAATTCGAGTTTCGTTCGCGCAAAGAGGTGAGGGCTGGCATGTCCTTTAAATTTCATTTAAGCGATTATTAAGCTCAATTTAGGAGCATGATGCGGGAGAGGGAAGGAGAAAGAGGGCTGGGGCAGTCACGGCCTGCAATATTGCACTCTGGGTCACTGGGAAATTTCCGTAGACCGTCCTATGTAGCTGTGAACGCGCGCGCATACGCGTATACGCTGAATTTATGGCGCATAAGAACGGCTATTACAAAGGGCTTCGGTGTTTACGCGTGAATGCTGACTTTTTTCGAGATTCTTATGCTGTAATGAAGAGAAATGACAACACCGTTAATACAAATCTTTTCGAAAAAGAACCCTTGGAGCGCATAATATAATAATGTTTTCAGCCATAAATCTTTTTCAGTTTTATAAGAAAAAGTATCTTCTTTAAGGAAATAAAGATAAAAAAAACTGCACGCTGCGTACTCAAAGGCTTTCATAGATGGCAAAGACGACAGAAGAAAAAGTTTTCTTTGATCTTTCGTCTCGTTTTAATGGGCTTTGTATTTCACCGTCAATTTCGTTTGCATTTCTCTTTTTACATTCGAGAATTCTGGAAAATACAAAAAATACACTACTGTGTAACTCTAATGGAAATAAAGCTTGCTTAAAAAAAGCTTGAATAAAAAAGCTTTCTTTTAAAAACTTTTGTATTAGTAAAAGTGAGTTCAAGAGATAAAACGTAAACGAAAAATGTTTATTCACGCTAAAAGATATTAAACCTTTAATGTTATAATGTTCTACGTGGCTACCGAGACTGTGCTATACGATCACCGAGGAGCACATCAATACCCAGAGTCTCACGCATGTAGGGGACACGATGATTCAAAATAAGAATGGAACACAGAAGCATTTCTTAAAAACATAATGAATTTCGCCTAAGGTATTTAAAAATATCTGGAATTATGTTCCTTTAGGAAATAATTATCTCAATTCGAATTGATAATAGCCTTCCGCAAACGTAATGCGGACCGTCAGGGCAGCGAAAACTCAGGTAAGGAGACGGCGGCAAGCTTCATTATTATTCAGCCTGGGGCTGCGCGAGTCGCTCGAGTTTTAAGTGCACTCGAGTACTGCAATGTACGAGCGCGCGACTCTCGATAAGCTCTTCGGATTCAAAATTGATACGATCGATCATCAGCTACAGATCGTCTTTCGCAACAATTCAAAGCGCGCTCGAGCAAAATATCGTCAAATGGAAACAGAGACGGAGCGAGCTTTTTTGTTTGATCTTTTTCCTTCACGGGATCGAGATATAGCTCGCCAACGCGTTCATTAGCGGGAGAGATGACGTCAATAGAGCGAAAGTTTCATTATTGAAAGTTACTGGGATAAATTTCGCGATGAGCGACGCTTCGAGTGTATTGTGTATCGGATGAATAATTAAATCCGGGAATCTTTTTTATTGGATTTTTTGCGAGTTATTAACAATTCCGCTGTTTTTCGTTCGACAATTTTCCATTCCTGAACGGCAATAATTTATTTTTACCAAGATTATTTGTAAACATTGTTATATGCATATTACATAGATTAATATAGTTTTTTGTCAGAATTAAGAAAACTTATATTCATATGAAAATGTTGTTGATTAATTAAGTTGATTATAATTATTCAATAAGCATTAAAATTATTTTTAGTACGTAACAAACAGAAACATGTAAATTATCAGTTTCGCCAATATTTTCAGAACGAAAATAAAACTAGCGTAAAAGTTGCTGCTTAAACCTCATGATGTAGTCAGCTCGTGGCAGCTAAAAAATGCGTCGTTTCACTCAAAGGACTCGTCATCATCCGTTCGGTAGTACCTATCTCAAATCTGGCCCCCTCAAAGCCACTCACTCGCCATCTCCCTGCTAAACGAACATCGCTCCCTCCTCGTTCCGCCCTAAAGTATGCAAAATCAGAGAGCAACTGACCGCGCGTCGGGCGATGGCCGCTTCGACGCCTCCGGCAGGCGCGTTCGCTCGCATATGAACTAATCGCGTTCCAGGCGCGCACACGAGGAGGAATGACAAATCTGTTTACCCTCGCGCAATATTTGCCGGAGCCCGGGTGACCCTCTCGCCAGCGCGGCCTTTATTTGTCAGTGTCAGAGGAGAGGGTCCCGAAAATCTTGCCGCAAGGCTGAGGCATGAGAGAGAGAGAGACTGGAAACCGCGCTTTAAGAAGTCAGAAAGGGAGTGCGAGAGGAAGAGGCAGCTGTGGGCGGTTGCCGCCTGGAGCGCGCTTATGCGAGTCGCGTATACGTGTGCGCGAGGGAGTGACGGTGTGATGGTATATAGTAATGCGCGAGCGCCCTGAGAGCGAGCTGTCGATTATTAAACGCCGGCTTTCCGGCTGCTCCGGTAAGTCAATTTTCCAGAAATATTGCTTTTCAAAATTAATGCTTCTAGTGCAGTAGAGTATTGTTTATTTAAATTTTTGCAACGGTGGAAGAGTAATTGTTGTTGAGCGCATTACATTAAAATATTTTCTTTTCAAATTCTATATTTATGTTCTGGTACACAATAATATGGAAGGTAAAGAATATTTACAATAATATATCACAATCTAGTTTATGATACTTATAAGATTTATATTTGGGAATATGGATTACAATTTAACTTATCAGTAGTATATCAATGTAGGATAATAATTCTATTCATATACTTTTATCGTAAGAGACTGTACAAACAGATTTCTATAATTTTACGTATTTTAAAGTGGATGAAAAATGTCCCATCAAGATTGTAATAATTTAATTTCATTTATAAAAGATCACTTTGATTTATACACACATTCGTTGATAAAAATCTAAGCATTAGATCCTTCATGGTATAGCTGAACTAAACACACAATTGTATAACATAATAATAAGGATATCAGAAACATCGAATGGTGCTATCAAGTTATCACTCACTAATTTCCTTGTCACTAAATTTTCAATACTCTGCGTGACACGCGGACGCTCATCTTCCCCCACCTGCACGCGTGCGATACTTAATCGCCGCTCGACGGCAACAATTAATCTCATCAATCTTGAAACTATCCAGAATGAACTCCTCGAAACGGGCTCGGCCACAGTCAGTCACGCACCTGTGCCCACCGCATTAACCCCCAGTGGCAAAACAATATCGTCACATTATTCATTAACAAACGCCCGCCGCCAGGCCCGTCGTCGTATTATCTCACCCTCGGCCTATAAATCGTTTATCGATAAAATACACACTCGCTCGCGTCCTTATCAGCTCGCCGGTGCGGCCCGAACCCCCGCGCACTTTCAACGCGCGGATCGCGTGACAAATTTAACGGACCGATCGTGATTTTCGTGTACGGCCGGAGCGCGCGCATATAGCCCCGCGCGAAGGGAGAGAATCCGAGCCATTAACGGTCGCGCGTCACGAAAGGAACTATACTGTATACGCTATATCCGCCTCACGATCGCGCGTCCTTGATGTGCACACACGTATAGATAGGGAGGAGAGGTAGCTCGAGACGGGAGCTGAGAAATTTTTAATCGGCCGAGGTGAATATTTGAGCGACGCAGAACGAGGGCCTGAATAATAGGGCGCGCGGACGAACGACTCGTCATTTATTTACTCGCCGCGGGGATAAGATCGCCCTGGCTCGAGGAGTTTTCCACTGAATTAGGTTGTGCGATGCTGCTGAATATTTACCTTTTACGGTTGGGAGTTGTTACGCTCTGGACCCTTAGCAGGATTGGATTTTATAAAGATTCTTCTTTTTTTATTGAAAAAACGGAGGTATTAATATTTCAGTAAGTGCTCGTCTTTGAAACTGAATAATAGAAATGAAACTACTGCAATAGAGTTAAGAATTGATCAAGCTAGTATACTAGTATTGAAAATTATTATGCCAAGAGAGAATATTTTTCTTCAAAGTGTGAATTTTCTATTATACTGTATGGAAACAGTAGAAAAAAACGCTAACCAATTATTTGTTAATAATTAATACTTATTGTATGGTTTATACATTTGATAAATTAATGCTTAATACTAATGGTTGTGTAAATAGAAGCGGAGTCTTTATATGTGCAGAGATCTTGGATAAGATTCTCATGTTATATCTGATAACGAAACGTTGGAAAATCATTCGATAAAAATTCCAATTTCAAAAGTAATTTAATAAAATATATTTTAGAAAATAATAGCAATAATCTGATCTGCTCAAACATTGTATATAGTACAGTCTATAAATAGGACGAATTTTTAGTAATACCTATCAGATTTTAGTATCACAATATTTCAGGTCAGATCTTACCTAAGATTCTTCACCAGGGTAGGTACATGATTTATTTTAGGAATTTTGTGTACAGACGTTCCCTAAAAAGGTGTATTTTGATTCTATAGGCATAACAAATAACATATGTCCACGAGAAATTTTTTGTTACTTTCATTAAAGTTTTCTTTAGAAGAGTTTCGCCATTTCACGTGAAAGAAATATTTTGATAATATAGAATCTTCAGAAGCAAAAGGCACATTTATAGAGTGAAGGTCCGATATATTCATCTATCTCTCAATAAAAAGAAAAGTGAAAACGTCAGACGGAGAAGAAAAGGCCTCTTTGAAAGCGCCATAGTATATGCGGTATCGCAGCCGAGAAGTGGCACTGCAATCTCGGCGGAATCGCCCCCGGTGAAACACCGCGAGGACCTTGAAGGAACTCCCGCGTGACCTTCGAGTAATGCAGTCGAAATGCCGCCGTCGGATTGGCACGGCTTTTTATTTTTCTAATGAGCTAGCTGCGCGCGAGAGCAAGGACGCCTGCGCCCAGGAGCCGCAATGGATATCGTCCAACTTTCTCATCTTTCAGCGGGCTGATGTCTATTTCTAGCTGCTGCTTCGTCGGTTCAAAATGTGCAGACGTGGCTCTCTGCAGCGCAAGAGAGCAATGTCGAACTACCTCTACGTGAGCATGCACGTCGAGTGCATGCTGATCGAGAGCGCTGATTTCCGGCAAGTCTTTTTTCGGCTTTGTTAATTAAGTCACGTACAATAAAATACCAATATTTAAGAAACTGTAATAATATATTTTTGGTAACATTGGATAGAAAACTTATCAATTGAGCATTAGGTGGGTACTTTTCTATCTCCAAATTGGATTATGAAAAGAGGTTGAAATTAAATGCGAAATTTTATCAATACCATCAGTTTGGTTGATAGCCTAACTTACTATGTACACTCTCCAAATTATGAATTTCTGTTTCCGAAGTTAATTGTTCTAATATTTGAGAATTAATTCACATTCATTCGGACATCGCATATGTACACCAAACCCAAACACTAATTGTTAACGTGCTGTGATCAATCATACAGAAATAATTATTCTCAAATTTCATCTAAACAAATTTGTATAGCGTGATTCAGCAAAACATATAGTTCTTCGTATATCATATGTACTAAATATCAATGAGAAATATGTTGCAATAAATGTTCTATAAGCTTCGCTACGGTGAGTACATTGCAGCAAGAGGGTTCGACATACAGTAGATAATTTGATGATTTAAACGAAATAACTCATCCGATACACTATAAAGGCCATTGAAATCGATACGATGAATTTGACCATAAAATTCTAACAAAAAGAAAAACTCGAACTAACTCAGGTTTCCGTACTAGCGAAACGACCCACACAGGCGGTGCAGCTCTACAGCGAAATTCAAACCGGATTGCGGACGATTCGTCCGTGCAGGGATGGCGCAGGGTCGCGGGGAAAAAGTCTGCCAAACAAGGCTATATCGAGACAAAACCTCAAAGGCCATTTATCAGAGGCACGCGCAGGCGCGTGGGCGGCGCGCGGGCTCGCTGCCTCGTAAATACGAGAAGCGCGCGCGGCAATAAAGTCGGGCGCATCTGCGCGCGCGTCCGGTTCGATGAAATTTCAAACGCATGTAAAATAGAAGCGATCATCATAAAGAACGGCAGTTACGGCCGCTGCTCGTCTATGTGTATATGCGTGCGGCTCGAAAGTGCCGCCCACGCGCGTATAATGTCAAAACAATACGAGGCTGCCGATTATTTTTTGCGCCCGGCCGAGAGAAAGCGTTTCCTCTGTGTTATATCCAAAGCGAACGCTTAGAGACGAGATTTACGAGGCTGACCGCTTCGTTGTTCACTCGCTCGCACTTCATCTGCTTAGATTTTTCCATCATCGTGCGGGGATGTAATACATTTCTTTTCGTGAGGGCTGGTTTACTCGAGAGAGTCTAGGCAATATTAGCTCGTAATAGGAAATGCACGAGCGCTTGTACTTCGGCGTAAATCTCATTTATGTTGCTTGTTTTACGGCAGATAAAGTTTTATTATTTGCTTGCACAATACTATGTGTGTATGGGTGGTTCGAGGAGAAAATGTTTCATCGTTGCTGTGGCGTTTAAACATTTTTACGGTCACGAAAAGCGAGTTTTCCTGATAGCGAAAAATTGTACAATTAGCTTCGGGAGTTTTAAAGGGCCATCCTGTTATGAAGAAAAGGAACATTGCATCATTTTGTTGTATGTTGTAGTGATCCAAAATTGGTCAGTAGTAAAGGTAAATATGTGTTGAGACTGATTTTTACCAATTCACACGAATCTTCGGTTTATATGAATATTCTATATTGGTGGCAATCTCTTTTGATTTGATACGGAGAACTAATTTGATTTAATTATAGCGGACTGGCAGCAAAAACCAATACCTAGAACTTGAGAAAATTATTTGACATAAAGTTGAATTTTGAATCGTTTCATTTTTCGTTGAAATTCAATATGAGGAAAGTTGGAAACTACACATTTTTCGATTCTATTGAATTAATAAGTAACTTTAACGAATTTTCGAACGGAACAGCTTTAATAAAAATTTTTCCATTAATGACCATTGAATAGTTTTCTATTGAAAATCGCATGTCCGCGCGTATTCGATACGATATTTTTCTCTATACACCATTCATTAGAAATGCATGAAAACTTTATCGTCGCAAAAAATGCATAAATTTCTGATAGAGCGGTAGCGACTCGCAGGCGCGCGCAGCGGCAAATTACATTGCTCGTCGTATGGAAAGGAAAGGAAAAAAAGTATAGCCGACGGAGAAATGATCAGGGATTTAGCCGTGTGTCTGAAACGAAACAGAGAGGGTGAGTGAGAGAGAGAGAGAGAGAGAGAGAGAGAGGAAGAGCAAGAGAGAGAGAGAGAGAAAGAGATCGAGTTTTGTACGATCCGTTGCGGCTAGCAGGCTAATCTCGTTTGATGCTATCGTGACTTCATTTCGATTTTGCGAACTGTTAGAAGCGATACCAATAATTTGAGGCGCTCTCACCTCTGGCCCAATTTCGCTTGCGCGCATGACGCGTCTTTTCCACTCTTCCATTTGTCGATCTCTCTCTCTCTCTCTCTCTCTTTCTCCCTCTGTTCTCCCTCTTTCTCTTGCTCTCTCTCTCTCCCTTTCGCGCTTATTCTCGCTCAATAACTTCCATTTCTCACGCCTACTATTTCAACGTCTTTTTTCAAATGACATTCGACTCAATGAGTTATCGGACTAACAACACTATTTCCGAATATTCTGTCTTATTCATTCGTAACCCGATATAATTAATCACAATGTTGTAAACGATATTCCTATTTAATTATTGTAAAATAAATCGTAAAACAATACCTAGATCGAAAAATAAAGATATATTTCCATTGATAGGAAATTTCCTCTGTATACTGTCGACTCTGCGGAAATTGAATCGGCTGCTATCAAATGGAAAACCATCGAAAACAAAGCTCCTGCGACCGCGAATGCAAGCCGCGGAAGGATGAAGTGGAGTATTTCATCTTAATTATTTCTGAGCGCTTGAGCCCGCCGACCTCGGAAGAAATCTCTACGGGTATATAGACTTGCGCGCGCACATCAAGAAGCAGCCCTTCAATTAATTTCCTGCTCGGCCGGACGCCTGTCTGATTGGGCCTAAACTCCGTAAAAAAATAGGTAGCTCGACCTCTTCGGTAGCTGATAATCCGGTTTATATTTTCCGAAAGGAGAACGCGAAGCGGAAGGGAGACTGACGGATCGTTAGTCATGAGGATGGTACAGCAGGTCGTATTTAGAGGTTATTGGTCAGTTCCGAATGTATTTTTTTATCGTACAAATGTTGTAGCATTGTTCTACCCTTTAGTACTTGAAAATTCTTTTGCAGAAAATTGTTTAATATAAACTTGTAACAAACAGATAGTTATATGAATATCTTCTAGTTACTAGTCGAGAATATATTATCTTTCCTCTGTGCATACTTTATTTCATTATTGGAATGCAATAAATAATATTACCTTTTTATTTGCATTCGAATACGTATTTCATCGTAAAGCAGCAGCGCACTTATAGCACTGCACTAAATTTAGACCGTATAACGTAGCTTTACGCCAGCAAGGTATTTCATTCCGGAAATAAAGGTTATAGATCCTCCCCCCTCACGTAGTTGAATGCCAGCACTCTGTATTACAATCGAAGTAAATATTTTAGATGATGGCCGCGAAGGGTGAATAAACCAGCCCAAGCTATTACGAGCCAGCGATGATTTCTCTCGCGTGTACGCATGAAATATCCTGCTCGTAGCGATGCATTTTTTAAAGAGGAATTCCGTTATTGAAAATAAAACTCGAGAGGGCGGTGGCTGGCGGTCTCGAGATCTTGTCGAAGGATGCTGATGAAACACTTAATTTGTACACGAGAGCGTCACTTCAGCCTGGCGCGGTAGTCATTCAGTCGCAATCCGCCGCGGCATTCACGCTGCGCAGCGTTGTACCGTCTCCCCTTCCTTTTTCTCTCTTTCTTTCTCGCAAGCTCCTTTTTCTCTCTTCCCTACTCCGGACTTTTTCTCTGTTCGTTTTCCTGCATTCAAGGACATTTTCTTCGTGAGATTCCGGGAGAGCGGGAGGCGGAAACTAGAGAGGAAAATCCATTATGAACTACCGAAAAGTTTCTAGTAACTCCTCCATGGCATTTCTTTGAAAACAGAGCCGCACCCGAACTGGCCGAACGCGTCGGGAGATAAGAGAAATTGCTGTTTCAACTTTTGAGCTCATTTCTCAGAGGGCATTTCGCCTCTACTCAACGAGTTTAATTGTACTAGAAAATTATACAAAAATTTTGGAATAAAAGTAACTTATTACGGGAAAAGCTTTCAAAAGTAGAACCTACACCAAGCATATTTTCAGATTGTCCGTATCGATTTCCTTCAATATCACGCGGTAGGATGAACATTACGTAAACATGCCCGCTCGCGGAGTTCTGGCGCCCAAACAGCCGAGAGCGAAACTCGAGGGGCCGCCGCTCGCACGTCGCGGTAATTTTTAATAGATTTTTCCCGTTTTTGCTGCCCCCCCTGTGAACCACACCCGAGCCGCCGTTGCGATTCATTTACGATCTATTACACTTCGACGACCTCCTAGGAGGGAAAGGGGCCAAGCCGGGACTTTTTATCCTCGCGCTTGGTGCCGTGAATCTCGACGAGCTGTGCATCTCCATACCCTTCGACAGCCGAGGCCTATCTACGTTTTTTGTTTTTTTATTCGTGAGCGCGAGGCGTCAGAATAGTGCGCCGGGCTGAGAGATTCCTGCTGATCAAGTAGAGAGGTACTTTTTTCTTATTCGTTGTCTTGTTTGCCACACATTTTGTTTTCTTTTTTTTCACTGCACTTGTCATAACAAGTTTTTTACTCACGTGGGAGATTTTAATTTAACTGTGTCGGTAAGTAAATTCATTCTTTTGATTTAACGCGATTACTGTCGACTGTATTCAAATGCTGTCAAAGTATTAGTTTCAAAATGAACAAAGTTCAATTATTGTTTTTCTAATTTGCAACTATGATGTTTGAAATTGTTCGTATAACTCAAGAATAATATACTTTGCAATGCTAGTATAAGTTTGGTGATAATGAAACCAGTGACAGAAATTGTTTTATTTGATGGTGTTTTGAGGTCGGTATAGAGAAATCATTGAGCGTAATAGTAACAATGCCCAATCTTTCGCCACTGGGAGCAGTAATTGGGGTAGTAATCAATAGTCTTGTTCTTATCTCTAATGAAAAGTGGATGTAGTGTTTGATTAAAATGTAAAGATGCACTGATAACTAATGGAAGTTCTGTCAGAAATGTAATTATGTTTGAAAAACGTACTCCAGTAAGTCGTCAAAATTCTATTAAGATTTCAGTTATTATCTTATCCAAACCATAATTTATCAATCAGTAACGATGCTAGCGGTAGTATAATTAATCTATGGTTTGTTGGGGTAACTTTTTTCAGAGTCCTTCGTCGTACATTATGATATTCATCAGCATTATAAGTGAAGTCATTTAACACATAGCAACACAAAGTCTTTCGCGATTTCATCATTCGACTCATCCGTACAAAAAGATACGTTCATGAAAATTTATCAAAATGATATTCGTAAATACAATTCCCTTTTGCATAAACAGCTATACCCAGCTAAGAGTATTTAATTGAAACAAATAAAAGTTGTACTGAAAATCAGTGAAGCATCGAGCCCATCGTATCACTCAGAGCGAAAGGGAAGCGTAACACATCGGCTCCATCCCCCGTAAACGCATGCAGTATCGTTTCGCAACGTCTTACCGGGCCTGAAAACGTAAAGGCAGCGCGAACGCTAGATACACACGCGCAGTGTACGGGCGGATGCGCTCGCGTAAATTCCAGGGCGCATTGTAAATCTTCGCATCCCGACTGTAAATCGTATTCCGGACCAGTGGCCGCGATTGGTGCGCGCGGGAGCCAACGAACCGTAAAAGCCTTTCACGAGGTGTATTTCGACGGGGGCCGCGAGGCGCGCACCCGTCAAAGGAGCAATAAAACAGTCCGTGGCGGTCGCCTCAATATATACGTATACGAGTATGCCTGTGCGTATGTATGAGGTAAGGGTGGATAGAAATACGAGAGAGGAATGGGACATGATTCCAGGATGATCAAGATGCCAGGGCTGAGGTAAACTCTGGCTCGCGACAGTTGCGGTGAGAGCCTGGGTCAAAGGATTCGACTCGGCGAAATTATACTTGGCATACGTGCATGTCGACCTAAGTTAACATTTTCATCTGTGCCATAAAGGGAGATGATTAATTCATCGCGACGTCTAATGGATATATGTAGAATTTTAAAATACGGACTTCCATGAGCTTTAATTATCAAGAAATCATATTTGAATCTTTGATCACAATTTGTAACGTTTTATTTGGATTTTTGCAGGAAGAACATTAAAATGTAAAGAGGCCACACATTTGGAATACGTTTAATGATTAATTTGATAAAAAAGGTTTTGAAATGACTGCGCTCTCTATGTATGCTTTAATGATTATCAGATATGTAAGTGACATTTATTTTCTCAGACTAATGTCTTTATATAATTTTTTATAAGCACACATACATTTATAATCGATGGTTACGGAATTTATTTTGAATCTGGACCTTTGAATTGGAAAATCAAGTTTGAAATATTCATGACCTGAACGCCACTTTTTCTCTTTGCCAAACTAAGAATTACCGGTATCCTATATATAAGCACGTGTTATTTTCATTGCAGACCGTTAATTTATTGACAGGCTACCGTCCTCTCGCTCTCTGTTTTACTCGTCGAATTTTGAAAAAGCCCGTGGAAACCGTGGCTCCGAAATAAAAGCTTATTTTTGTCGAGCATTTTCCGAAAAAAATAACCGCGCGATAAAAAAATGCGATTAACTCGAGTGCACGCCAATAAGCGAGAGGCAGCTTATAGTAGTCGACCGTCGCACATCCGCAATAGCGCGCGTCCGGCTTTTCTTCCCTTTGTGATGGCTCTTCGCTTGTATGCCGCGCGCCGACCGCCGTGAAATTTCTGGGATGCCAGAATTCTGCTCCCGCGCTCCGGAGCCGCTACTGCTGCTGCTTCGCGCGCGTTTCGCCATAGTCACTCGGGGATGGCTCGCCAGTGAGCGAGCGAGTGATGTGAACGCAGGCTTTCCTCGTATGTGCAAAGAGAAATTGCTTAAGTAAAGGTCATAGCTTTGCCGTGCGCACGCGCGAGCGGGCGAGCGAGCGATGATTTTATCAAGTTTCACCGCCAGCTCGCCGTCTTTCTGCTTCGCAGGAATTTCTAATTTCAAGGGTTCGCTCGTAATTGAGCACGGCTATGTTTGGATAAGCAATCTTTCAAAAGTTTCAGTAAGCTTTTTTTTTAATTCGACAACTATTACGAAAAAAGTAGACACGTATTTTTCTATGTGATTCGATAGATATAAACGTTTAGATAATGTTATTGGAGCGGCTTTTAAAGGCACAATTAGTAAATCCAGTAAGAACAAATAATAGTTGTATCTATAACGAGGATTAAAATAATGGCATACAATTCCACAATGCCACGCTTTGAATTGATCTTTGTCCCCAATGAGTTTAGCGAGGGACCTCTTGCTGAATATAACATCGGCGTTTCTAGTGCAGGCAGCGAAACTAACGAGACTAGACCGTTCCTGCGGGTACCTTAGCCGAGCTTAGGAGACTAACAAATGAACAAGTATCTTCGAATAAAGCTAGTAAACATACTTTTTATTATAGATCAATTGAAATTTTAAATCAAACAAGCTGAGTTGTTCACCCGAAGAAAAGTCCATTGGAAGGCAAAGTAATTCTTTTGACCCAAGAGGAAAATAATCTTGTTTCAGTTTCCAAAATTAATTCCTCTTGCCACAAGAGTAAAATCCTTGTATGGCAAATTTTTCTTGTATGAAGAGGATAACTTTTTGAGATAGCACGAAGGATCAGGAGTAAAAATTTTAATATTATACTTTATTACAATTATTTATATTGTAAGCAATATCAACAATTTAATATTACAGTTATAGCGAGAGATCTTCGGAGATTCTTCATAGCGGTAAATGGTTTACCCGTGTTAGTAAATCCCCCGTGAGTCCTCCACGCCCAATCCCGAATTCAGAAAAAACGACAAGAAACCGCAGAAATGAGACTTTAGAGAAATGAGCTTTTTCAACAAATCTCAGAAGAGAACATTTTTAACAAATCTTTAACTCGCGAGAATCCAAAGTTTCACAACGTATAGAAATCGAAAGATGTATTATCGCCTCTGGCCGGCTTGTTTAGGGAGAGGGTATAGGGGAACGGCCCAATACCCGAATACTTAACCTTATCGAAATGGCCCGGTACTCGAACAATCATACACCACCTTTATTTATAAACAACTATTTTTAACGTCTGGAAAATAGCAAAAATCTAAAACCGTTGTATAGTTTGCTGATATATTACCAAAATACTTTTGCTAAATATCGTTTCAAAAACAATATTAATGATTTTGTTCGGATATCGGGCAGTGTTCGGGTATCGAGACGTCCCCCTTACGTCGGCTAGCGGCTGTGCGCGAACACATATATGAGGGAAACATTCAAATTTTAAATTTACCATTTATTTATACTTGCACTGAAATTTCATTGTTTTTGTACTAAACTTAACGTATTTGTATATATTAAATTACACTCACTAGGAAAGGCTACGAACTCCGGATCACGGATTCGGCTCAAACTTGTAATCCTTAAAAAAGCAAATGAAAGCTCATTTTCTCTAGTTTTATTTTCTATGTTTGAAATGATATTTAAGAGTTAGAGCCTAGAGCCTAGAGCCTAGTCTAGAGCCTAGAGTTAAATGGTTGCCGTTTTAAGAAGAGGCTTTTTTCAAGACTTTTTCAAAATAAAGCTAAAAAGGTGCATAACTCCGAAACTTAATGTACTTGTACATTCTTTAACATTTTCTGATAACACTATCGTATTATATAATTATACTATAGTTTGTGTAAAAATATGCTCAGTAATATTTACGTATAAAATAAAAATTATTGAATGCTTATGATAAACTGAATTCAAAATAGTTTTTCATACTGTATGCTACAATAGTAGGACGATTAGAATTAAGACGTAGAACAGTTGGACTCATGCTAAAGTAATTAACATTCCATGTGTAGCGTAACAATGTAATGGAGAATTCCGTAAACAGCATAGTCGAGTGTTTGTAAAGAAATGCTTATATCTCTATTTTCTTTTGCACTAAGAATCATCGAATTAGTCTACTTGAAAAGCCTATAACGATATTGAAGGGTAAAAATCATTTATTTATAGCTATAGTTATATTTATAATTCGCAACAGAAGAACACAAATAAAAAGTTTATTTTAGATTATGGGAGGTCCTACTAATAATGATAGGCACCTAGTCATTCATTATTTCGAATAGGAATGAAAATTTTTGGAAAAATACTTGAACTATTAATAGTAATGGAATAATTTTAACTTGCGGTGCGAATAGGTATACGCAGAATATATTTTCTGTTGAAACCCAGATTAACACATTTAGTCGTCTTTAACAATCAAAATGGTAATTTAGGCTATTTATTTTTCTTATTCGGTCGTCGATTTTTGAAAAATTCTGTTTTACGAATCAAATTCATAATATAATTTTTTCTTCTATAAAAAATTATTAATGATTATTGATCATGTTTTAGATCCTGTGTTAAACATCTACTTTTGATAATGTATTTTTCTTTATTTCAGTGTTCTCCACGATAATGGATGAAAATTAAAAAAAATGTATCTTTCAGTTCATTACAGCTATATCTCTTTCTCAATCGTCACTCACTCATTAATATAGAAAATGTTGACTCTACGCTTCGCGAATAATTAATGACTAGTTTAATATTGACTCCGATGTCTGCGTTTGCACTTTTAAAACGACGGCGAAAATTAAAGTTTCCAGTGGCTCTCCCCGCCTAGACAATCAATAATTCCATTGCACACAGAGAGCACGAGGCAGCCATTTAGTAAAATGTCAATAGTGCAAAGTCGCGAAACATCATTGACCCACAATAGGCATCTCACCTCGGCTCCCAAGTTTAAAGTCGCCTATAGCCCCTAGACTGCTAGACCCGGTCTCGACGCCCATCCGTGACATTCGAGCGCCTAACCTCGACAACAGCGACAACGAGGACGGCGGCGGCGAAGACGAGGCTACACCGGTCGCACATGCGAGCCGCGTGGAAAACGGCCTTTACCGCCGCAGCACCTTCGCCGCGCGTGTGTCCCGCTCCTCCCCCCGCCGCGCACCGCCACCCACTCATCTGTCTTCCCTCGGCTAATCCCCGGCGAGCGAGCGCCGGCGCTAACGACAGCGCCTGCCAGGAACTCCACAGACACTGTGCAAGCTTACCATCTCGGCGTCCTGGGGCCAGCGACGGAGACGGTGCTCCTGCGCGGGGTGTGGTGCGCGGGGCGCTCGGGCGGGGCCAGGATGTCGGCCCCCGACGGTGAGCCCACCTCGCGGGGACAACAAGTGACGTGATCCCGAGGGCGCGTGGCCTCCCTTAGTTACGGGCCGGTCCTCCGCGTCGATATCCGCGCGCGCACTGGCTCCCTGCTCCTCGGCCGCCGGGCGGCGCCTGATCCCCAAGGTCAGAGTCCGCGCGGCCGGTCCCCGCCGGCCGCTCGATCAATCTCACTCACCCACTGTTATCACACCGCCGTCGTACTCTCTCTCTCTCTCTCACTGCACAGTCGCTGCGGCGGCACACACAATCTATCCGTGCGAACTCCGCCCTGGCAGGCGCTAACCTCCGCGCGCCACTGTCCCGAGCACGACTGGCGCAGGTGCCGAGGGTGCCAACGTGTCGGCTCACTCTGCTACCGCTTGCTCCCTCACTCTTGCTCCCTCACTCTTGCTCCGTCACTCTTGCTCCCTCACTCTTGCACCCTCACGCCCACGCGCGCGCGACGTCCGGGCGGGTGGCGCGCGACGACAGGCGCCGCGGGTGTATCTGAGATCGCGAGCGGAGATAGCCGACACGCGCTCTCCTCCGCTGCGCGCGCACTCCTCACTCACCGGGGCAGAAGGCACTTTGTCGGGCCGACGTCGTCGTCGTCGCTCCGTCGTCGCTCCGTCGGCGGTCACGTGACGGCGAGCTCACACCGCCCTGCACTCGTCCCTGTCGCACTCTCGGCAGTTCCGCGCGGCTTCTCTCCTCGAGCACTACTGGAGCCGCGGCTCTGTTGCTGCTCCTGCGAGGCGTCAACGTCAGCGCCGCTGCTGCTGGCTGCTGCTCGCGTTGCTGCGCGACGCCATGACAGCGGCGCTCCCCCTCGCCCCGCTTCTGGGGATGCTAGCCGCGCACACGCGTGCGCGTGCACCAGCCTCGACCCCGCGACCCCCTCCAGAGCCGGCGCTCGGTGCGCGCGCGCCCGAGCCGCCGAAGCGCCGCTGCCCCACCAGCGTACAATATTGATCGGCCGGAAGGGCGGCAGCCAGGCCCGTAGCCGAGCCGGGCCCGGGGGAGGCAGGGCGCCGGAGGCCCGGCCCTGCCGCCACCCCCGGGGCGCCCCCGCACGCACGCACGGGATCAACATTTTTTCAGGGGTGACACTGTAAGGAGAGAGAGAGAGAGCAGCTCCGCGCCCGGCATTCCGTGAAACGCGATTTCGCGCCGAGAGAAGCCTTTCGAATTTCAGGGGGGCGACGGACTTATTATTACCACTGCGGGGAAGGATTATCGGAGGCTGCGCTTCTCTTCTTTCTTATTGTTATTGTTTTCCGTCTTTGTATGCGCGCTGTAACAAGTGGAAATTGGTAGAGGGGAAAACGGTTTTCGACCTAGCGCGGTGGTTGATTAGTCACGAGCTGGCCGGAAAATCAGGGCAAAATTGGTTATTAGCTGATCAGATTGTATTTTCCCTGGACCCAGTGACATGGGCTACAGGATGTAATTGTGTGCTCATCCTGCGAATCGGGTTTACTTTTTTTTTTATAGAAGCAATGATGATGTTTCCATCTTTTTGCAATTAACGCTATGGGAGAAATTAATACAAATAGTAAAATGAATGTAGTGACGCTTCGGCGATATTTACAATTTTATTACAAAGTTTCACTGAAAAGCCTTTTAATTAGTTTCAACGTTAATTCGCAAACTCATTAACAATTTCCATTCAAAATACTATAAATTACATTAACGCTTGTCCATAATGATAACCTGCGTAGTGGCAAACCGACAAGCAATTATTATTCTGTCATGTGCTGCGAACGAGCATGACAAAATGATATTTGAGTTGTCGGAAAAAAGAAACAATAAGCCATAACTCGAGCGGGTGTTGAAACGATTGAAGCCTTGAACGCGAGCTTGTCCTTTGAATCCGAAATGTATTTTCTCTCTCTCTCTCTCCTGCGGCGCGCAGAGCCATAATGGCTCGTTGTTTTTGGCGACGCGGCACTATTTAGTATCGGATTTTTTTCTCGCTTTGTCCCGGACGATTCGGAGGAGAGACTGCGAGGACGACGACGACGGCGGTGGCGCATCTGGTCGACCCAGCGCGCTGCATTGTTTATCAGATTTATCGATGCGGCTGAGCTGATGGGAGAGCAGAGCCGAGTTCGACAACAGTTCACGCGCGCCGAGCGCCGATCGATGAGCCCCAAGTCACAATGTGCTAGTCGCCGAAGAGTCGTTCATCCCCCGCTCCGCCTTTCTCTCTCGCTCGCTCGCGAGCCCGCCAGCCACCCTCCCGTTCTTTTCTTTCTTCCCTTCGCTCTCTCTCTCTCCCCCCTTTCTTCTCACTTGCTCGGCGACGGCATCGCGCGCGCGGGAAAATCAATGGGCGAGGCAACGACACGAATCCCAAATAGAAAATATAAATCTTTCGGCAATTCAGATCTTAAGTAAGTAGGTCGCCCCCGCCGATGGAAGACTGATGCGGGATTCATTTTTATACTCCCCGTTACGCCGCCTCCCAGCCGAGAGATCTTAAATTGCTTGAAAATTTCGACGGCTATATTTATCTTCGCCAGTTGCGCCTTGCACTTTTCCTGTCTCGCTTCACACTCATCCCCGGCCTCCCTCCCCCCGGCTCTTCTCGCGCGATACGAAAACTTAAAATGATACTTGCTGAAAGGAACAAATTGCTTTGGAACAAGTACACTAAACATTTTCTCGGCGGAATAAAACAAGCCTTAAATCTTCCTAACTTTTGTCCCTTTTATGACGTAATATATATTATAAATACAGGAACTTTGCTCCTCCGCTGTTTTAAGCAAGACAAATGTCGGCCTTTTCGAGCTCGGTTTTTGCATTCCGTGCGGCGCGGTCGCGTCGCCGCGGTAAGTGGCCGGTAAACAGTTTTGCGGCGACGGACTCGCTTGAAAAATGGGCGATATCTCTCGCGAGGCAATTTCTCGCCCAAAGGCGAGATGAGAGAGAGAGAGAGCAGCGCGGAAAATGGACTTGGAAAAATCATTAACCGCCGTTATCATAGAAATGACGGGGAAAAATTGATTTGCCCGATAATCCGTTTAATTTGGGCCCAGCCTCGATACACTTCCTCTTCCTTCTTTTCCTCGATGAGAAACCGAATCACGTATTCGCGAGACGTGACCGGCTGCTAATACGCAATTGCTATAACGAAGCCGGCAAATACAGGCAGCGGTCCGAGTAAGTGTAATTCGATGACGCGGAAGGGGGAGCTAGAGGGAAGGAATAGCCGGAATGCCAATATGCAAGAGAGACCTTTTCCTTTCCTCCTTACCCGAGCGCGCGTGACATCTGATCCGTCGTTAGCTATTGCCGCAGCCGCCCCGCCCGTTACATCACACAACCCCCGGCTGGCTTTCTCGCTTCTCTCTCTAGCTCTGTTTCGTTCGGTCATTACGGCAAGTCTACGCCAAGAAACTCTGCGCTGAGAGCCAAGATGGATATATATACAAACATGTGTGTGTTTTCTTCGAAAGATTCGAGGGCAAGTTTGACGGAGACTTTTTTTCATATAAACTTGCGAATTGAATTTAACTTTGAAAGATGAGAGAACATTGTGCAGTGCCGTGCTTGGTTTATTATTGTTCTTTCCTGGCCGAAGCAGAGATATTTCCGACTGGAGCTTGTTCGAAATTGATCTTGTTAGTTCTTTTAACATCATTTTAATGCAGAAATCATATAAAAACCACTTTTAGTATTATAAACAAAGTTCTAATTATAAACAATAAAATCTTGTTCTTAACAGTCTATTAGCCTATAAATAAATTTAATTATAAACTAAAGGATTTTCCCTTTAATTAAATACAGAATCCCCTTTAATTAAATACAGTACAACAGTACAATGGATAGTAAAAGTATCAACTTTTTTCCTTAAGAACTGAGCAAAACTGACTACGGAAAGCCTTTATATAAAACCGTCACATTGAAACTGTTATTTATTCCTTGAATACTTTCGCAAAGAAATTTCATTCAGCGCGGAGATCGCATAACAATTTTAATTAAAAATTTTTTATTGGAAATGAAGTTACCGAAAAGTCTTCGCGTCTAGCAGTAACAAGTACGAATTTTAAACAAGAAGAGAAGAGGAGTTAACTTACCACTACTGAAGCTCCTTCCAAAGTTGGCGAAAGTCCTTCGAAATCTGAAACAGGGGAAGAAATCGACTTGTTAAAAGAGCAGCGTAAGACGTAAAGAATCACATGGAACTTTTGTAATTTATAGCTTAGAAAATCCTAGTAAGTGTTATCGCGTGCGCAAAGGGTGTAGGAGGTCAGAAAAGTAGGATCGACTGTGTCTTCAACAATAGAAAAGGAAAGTTTCGGGGCCGAAAAGGTGAGTATCGCCGGAGCCGAGGAAAGAATGGGAAAAGCGGCTTTGATTCAGGGTTTCTTCATTTTTTCAAGATTAATGAATGCTCCACTGTAACTACTGCGAAACATGATACAATAAATAACGAATAACAAAAATGGACTCGTTCGTTTGTGAATTATTTGACAAACGGCATAAACGAATAAATTAATATGCTATTATTAAATATAATTTATTTTTTATTTTATATCTTCCAATTTATTATATATAGTTTCATGTACAAAGCAATATCAATATAAAAGTAATAATTCAATTACAGTAATTTTTTTTAATAATTTTCCATTTCTGAAAATTAATTACCTGCATTGACTTTATTATCTCTTACTTATTTTTTCAAATATACTTTAATACGGCTAAATAAAGTCATAATCAATCAAAGATAATAGTCTTTTTTCGTAAAGCAATAAAATTTTTATCAAATTAATTACGTTTCTAATAAAACTAAGGTATCGATGTTAAGAAAAGGAGGGTACCTATAAGGATGGGGTTGTGAGTAGGCGGAAATATAGAAAACCAATGATATTGTTTACATGTTGTAAAAATACTTATGGGCTGTCAAAGAGTAATTTGAGTAAGGTTCGATGAAATAAGTAGAAAAGTCAAGATTTCATTCGGCTTTGAGTAATGCAAATTGAAATAATCAATTTTTTTAATATTTTCTCTTTACATACGAATTAAATTTAAATATCGGAGTTTGCAGGTACTCTTCATGCTTATACATTAGTTTATACCACTCTAACCTCAAAATCATAACTTTAATATGATTATTCGGCTCTCGTAGTATAAAATACGGTTCGAAACTGATGCGTAAGAAGATTTTTAGCTCATGTGACTTTTCTCACTCGCTTCGCTCGTGC